>CAUYON010110257.1:0-70490 GCA_963573935.1 Arctocebus calabarensis | reverse complement strand
GCCTGTAGTCCCAGCTACTTCGGAGGCAGAGGCAGGAGACTCACTTGAGCCCAGGAATTGGAGGTTGCTGTGAGCTGTGATGCCACAGCACTCTATCCAGGGTGACAGCTTGAGGCTCTGTCTCAAAAAAAAAAAAAAAAGCCCCATCATTCTCTGATGGTCACTGATGGTCACAGAGCAGGAGTGTCTGCCTCCCTCCCAAGTCACGTCCTTGTTTGATAGCTTTTCAACTGCTGAGAGAATCAGCAATTCATGTTCCCAGAAAATGAAATACTTTCACATACTAGTTCCCTCCTTTCCTTCCCCTCTCAGTGGGGTCCCAACAGACAAAATGAGCAAAGCTCTGAAGAAGCTGAAGACCACTCTTCTACTTCTGCCAGGGCACACTCTGCTTCCTGGCATCTCCGGAAAAGCCAGAAAATCTGACAACATGGCCTCAGGTTCTGACAACAGCTGACAGGAGGGTTGCAGCAGCAGCCCCTTGTGTGCTGTCTGGTTCTCTACTCTTCCCACCCAACTTGCTTTCTTCTTTTCTATTACCTGGGTGGTCACCATAACAATTTGAATTTGAGCCCCATGGGATACAAGCTGCCTCCAGCTCCTCTGAGGACCAAAATCCCACCTTCCTATCACACTGGATGTGGTGTCTGGGCCGGTGTTGGTGAACGTTCCCACAATGCCTACTTCCTAACTCCCTAAGAAAGGGAAATAAGGATAAAGACAGCTTCATAATAAATGCCAGGACCAGCCAAACTAAACACAGATACCAAAAGTACAGCAGGATTCCTTCCCCAAACCCCGTCCTACCAACCCTATTTCAACATGTTCACTAAGGAAAGGAGTTACTGGTTTAAAACTCAAATTAATGGATACTGTCTTCAAGCTGAATGACACATGCACATGGATATTTTAGATCTGGTTACCTTGGTTATCCTAACAGCTAAAGTAAGTGTGTGGGGAGATCCAGGTAGTGCTACGGGTTGAATCAAAGGGTAGACTGTAAGATGATTTCAACACAGGAGCCGGGGACTGGTACTGAAGTTTAACTGCTGCTAAATGTAACAAGTGAGACCAAACTCCCTTCCCCACCCAGAGATCTTGCCCAAAGTCACTGAGATGATCAATGTCATCTCAGGATCTAGAATCCTATTCTCATTGAAAAAATACATACCCTCCCTCAAATGCTGATGGCATTTCATGTTGAGCCCACTGGTCATACTCCTCTTCTGCTGAGTACAAGTAGGCTCAGACACCCACATCCTGATAGTTTCTGCCTGCTACAGACAAAAATATAAAGTCTTTAAGGAAAGACTCTCCCCATTCCTTTTTTAAGGTAATGCCCTTATAACTCATACCTTAAGCTCAGGTATCTGTGCCTAAGACAATGAAGAGAGGGAGCTTAAAGGGTCTGGAGAGGTTACTCTGAAACAGAGCTGGCATAGCCCCCCAACTAGGTCTTTTAAAAAAAAAATAGAAGCTTACTTTGTCACCCTTGGTAGAGTGCCGTGGCATCATAGCTCATAGCAACCTCAAACTCTTTGGTACAAGCGATCCTCTTGCCTCAGCCTCCTAAGTAGCTGGGACTACAAGGACCCAACCACAATGCCTGGCTGTTTGGTTTGGGGGGTTTTTTGTTGTTGTTGTTAAAAGACAGCGTCTTGCTCTTGCTCAAGCTGGTCTTGAACTCCTAAGCTCAAGCAATTCACCTGTCTCAGCTTCCCAGAGTGCTAAGATTATAGGTATGAGCCACTGTGTGCCTTCTAACCACGTTTTCTGCCATCAGTTTCTTTACAAAGCAAATATTTATACTTTAGTAGAAAAACCCTGAGCTAGACCGTTACTTTTCTAAACTTCCCCGCCCCCTGTCTGCAAGATGCGTCTCTCCAATAACCTTGGAATCGAGAACTTCATTCGCTCTGTTTTGTTACATAATAGCAGCCATAGGAAAGGTAAGAGAAAGTGTCCCCAAAGAATCCTAAAGCCCCCTCTGTCCAGCTGAGAGAACTGAATTCCCACAGGGAGATCAGAGGCAGGACGTTGGGGCCAATTTAGAATCTTTGTGCTTCCATGTACACAAAGCATATCGTCTGTATTTTCATTTTTTGTGGAAATGCTCTTAGTGTTCACAGACGTGGCTACACACCAAAGCAGGAGCTAAGGTACAGAGAGAAACGGGTGTTCGATAGAAAACCACAGAGAAAAGCAGCAGCCAAAGAGTTGCTTTAAAATAGTTCCTTTATTTTCAAAAACACTGCACTCTAAACGACTGAACTTTGATCTTCCAAGTGTGGCCTCAGCCAGCAACACAAACATCACCAGGGAGCTTGTTCAAGATGCAGGGTCCCCCCCACCACATCTAATGAAAGAGAATCTGCATTTTGACAAGCTCTACCCCCATTCTGTGCACACCAGCACTGCTCTGGAAGAGGCTTAATGGTGAGATGTTAGGAATAGGTCCCTACCTTTTAGAACATGCATAATTTTCTGTGGAATATCTAGATTTGAATCACCAGAACTTATTTAAAATAAATACAGATTTCTGGGCCCATCTCAGCCCCTTTGAATCAGAATCAGCAGCACTCTGGTAGTCCTAGTGTTCACTCCAGTTTGAGAACCAGAAAGCAATTTTAAACGCTCGTCACCTCCACACCCTACACAGGGGCTGGTTTCAACATATTGCTAAACTGATCAACACACTATAACCGAAAAATCCGCAAAAAATTCAAAAAGCATGTTATAGCTTTGTGTATGCCTTAAAGTGAATAGGGTGGGGCACTGTTCTCGAATTCTTATGAATGATACCACATCTCTTTAACAAATAGTTTTTTAAGAGGAAATATGTGTATTCTCAGTAACACACACATGCTTTCAGTGCTAAACTCTTCATAGAAAACGTCAGGCAGACGTGGAAATGTGCACAGAACACACGTGCACACACACACACACTTCTGTCTGAAACAGGAGGCACCCATCTGAGCGTGCACACCTCCTGTGTACACCCCTCCGAGCAAAACCAGACCAGCTAAGGAAGCAAAGCTCTCCCTAAATCTACCATTCACGTTGTCTAGGACCAAACCAACTCCCAACTAATTTAACAAGCAGCAATAAATAACCCATAACATGTTAGCTTTTAGTCATTAAACACCCTTCCCTCTTAATTAAAGAAAACTTGAAAACTGGTTCTCTAAGGGGGTCCGAAATTAAAACTCACTTAAAAGTTTAAAAAACACTCCGTTTGATACAATCTGGACAAAACAAAATAATGAAAACTCTTACTTAACGTTGGATGGGCGGTGGTGGTTCAAAGACTTCACCGACTGCCAGGTGAGGGAAACACAAGATGCATTTGCTTCTGGGTACCTCTTTTCATGGCATGCTTTTAAAGGCCCAAGTTTCAATTTCTGTTAATATAAAGGGTCAAAATATATTACAGGATCTAACTTCCAACAGCTTCAGTTTCCCTGATACAACTTGCCTAAAAGAGCAAAGAGCTGTTAGGAATAGTCGGAGATGAGTCCGAGGTGATGGCCCCGTGCAAACTTATGCTTTCCTTCTCTGCCACTGCAGACTGGCAAGAATGTGCAAGAACTCTTTAATAAACACCACCACTTTACTTTTCAGTTCAAAATGTTCTTTTTTCATTCAATTAAGTTATTAAAACATGACTATAATTTGACTACGTTGATAACACAATGAAGCAAGCCTTCAGGTAAAGTAACTTGGACAGACAAAGGGTATCCAAGAAGCAAAGTCATGCCAAGCAAAGGGAAAGGAATAAACGTCTGTGGCAAGAAGAATAGTTGCCCTTCGTTTGATTATTCAAGTATTTAGGTGAAGCAGCAAAAGTCTTTCCCCAGCGAAGACGTAAGGCGCCTGCTCTTCCATCAAGTTGACAAGGGAGATGGGTCGGTCTTGCTTTACAGCGAAGTACAGGGGCCACGGGTATGACACAGGAAGGAAGAGAGAGGACACGAGAAAGTCGGGCAAAACAGGAAATTTGAGGAAACTACTTCTCAAGTGTAAATAAGGTTTTCTGTTACTTTCATTATTGCAGAGGCAAAGAAGCTCCATTCAATGGAAGGTGCTGAGTTTTCTTGTAAATCTCTAATTTCTCTGCACGTGTGCTTTGGTGACAATGTGCTGAGCTGACATCTCCTACACAAGTTGTTGACATCAGAAGAGCAACCAGAACTTATTTCAAGAGTTCCTCTTGAACCTGAGCCTGTTTGAATCCCAACTCCTGCCTGCCCCCCCCCCACTACTGGCTTTGGGTCTTGGGACATGTCTTTATCTTCCTGAACATCACTCTCTTCCCTAGAAGACGGGGATAAGAGCAATTCCTGCTTTACAGAGAAAGACAGTATCATGAAATACCTAAATTACACAGGAACTGAAACAGAGTGAGCGCTAAATACGGTATTTTTATTAACAACAGGGTAATTCTACTCTCAAAAATCAACTCATGAAAAAATCAGAAAGTCAGTTGTTGTTAGGCTTTATTTTCTACAATAAATCTGTGTCAACTACCATCAATGGCTTTATTTTTAAACAAAGTATTTGCAGGTTACTGCTAAAGAAAATACTCCATATGAAAAAGATTGCCCTGGAAATTTATCTCAGAGATGTGTCATTTACCTTTAAAGAAAGCAGAACAAACAAACACACCTTCTCATACTAGAATATAAAGGTAGGTATGTGAGAGTGCTGACAGAGTGTGGGGCTAAGGAAGGCAGAATTTACTCATTGGCACATCTCTGCCTTGCTCTTAAATGTCTTTACTAATCCACACTATGAAACTTTAAAAAAAGAAAAACAGCAAAGCATCCAAAAATCCACAGACATCAGGGTGAAAATCAAATTAATAACTATTATATAACATACTTGTACATTAATATAATTTTAAAAATCTAAAATTCTAATGAAATAAAAGCCAAGCTAATGAATTTGCACACACTGGACTCAAGCAAATCCACAGCAGTGCTGTACACACACAATCCTGGAACATCTATGTAAATAACAATTATTGAACTATATTGCAATTTTATTATCAATTCGTGGGGACAATTATTCCTCCCTTTCTGCCAGGTACATACATCAAATATCCTCGGTAATCACAAAAGAGATCCGAATCTTGACCTGAGAACAATCCACATTCCCATCTCTACCCCCAAGAAAATCAAAGCAGCAACTTCATCAAACTAGAAGGCCAAAGGGAGTAAAGGCTGCTAAATATCAAGGGCTGTCAAATTCTGATCACAGTGTTTTTGCAGATTTTTCTCGAGTGCACGTTCCTTGAAAGCGTATTTGTGTATACTATTTCTCTCATTTCAGCAATTGAGAAGTCCTGTGCGCAGAACAGGAGGGGAAATGGCTCAAGCACTGGGTAAAAATACACAGTGCGTCTGACAGGCACCATCGGAGCAATAGAAAAATACGCCTCAGAAATAGGATTTTACTGATATTTATTGGTAGGTTTGTTTGCCACAACTCTTATCCACTTCTTCTCCTTCCTTCTCTTCTCTTTAGCAAAACACGTCCTGCTTCTCAGCCCCCCAACCTCCTTGTGCAGCACATCCCAACCAGTATTGGCTATGACTCCGGCACCATGAGCCAATTTCAGGAAAATGAGAGTTCAGCCCTTTCTTTTCTTTCCATTTTCGTAATCTCGTAGAGGCACAACTGTTCCAGAAACCAGCTCCCCTACCAGTCAGATATTTACACTAAAACCTTTACTAAAGGGCTTGCTATTACAATGCTATCTCATTGATACAAGATTACTTCACTTCTGAACCACATCAAGCTAAATAATACCCTAACGTTCAAAAACATTGCCCCTGGAGAAAGATGCAGCCCAGATTATTTTCATGTGCTTATGAGCGCGGAATGCCAACATTTTTACTTAATGCAATGCAAATCTCAAAAAAGAGGAGTTTAACTATGAAGACAAGGAAATGCAGGGAATATCCTTCCAACATGCATGTGCCCACATGCATAGGCCTGACACACATACTTCACAGACGCAGGTCAAGCTTTAATCACCCTGGACCAGAACTTTAAATATTGTCATTCTCTCAAGATGCAAACCTATTTTCAAAAGCCCAAACAAACATGAGATCAGATAAAGTATGTATTTTTTAAATGTGGAAGAAAATGTAGTATTTTGGTGCATGACAAGGTGCAATATTCCGCCTTTTTACTCTGATTTGCAAAATAGGACCTATGCCAGGAAGGTAAGAGAATATAGCATTTACCTACCCTTTTAGCAAATAATATGGAAGACCTACTCTATATCTTTATTCAAATGAAAATACTACCCCCACCCCACCCCCGATTTACTTCTTTAGCTGGTAGAAACCCCACCCTGTAAGGAACACAAGCATAAAGCAATCTCTTGGAATGGACCATTTTACTCTTTCTGCAATTTCTTACCCAAATTACACAGGTATAATTATTTTGACACTATAATGAAAAGAAAATGGGATTTGGGCACCGTAGGTTTATCTAATAACACTATTTCTTGCCAGACTTCACAGCACTGACAGTCACAAAGAACCTTGTCCATTCCAATAGGAAATATTTGATTTTACTGTAGGAACATTATTTATTTTCACCAAGTTGCTATTATCAGAAAGGATATGATAGCTGAATAATAAAAATGAAATCAAGAAATTCTGGTGTTTCAAGGCTTTATTTTTTTTCTGCTCTCACTTTTGACATTTTCTTCCCCTGGAGAGACAAGATAAAGTGCTGTCATAAATGGGTGACTTTTCTTGTCAAATGACAGATTTGATTCTCCATGGCAACCACAAATCAAGGTGCTAGTAGGAATTAAAGCTTCTCTTAAAAAGCGTCTTTATGTTTATAAAATGAATTTAAATTAAATGGGTATTAGGTACAGTCATTACCTCAATGTATTTATTGACTGAAGAACTGTGTTTTCCAAGAAGCACATCTGCATTTTTAAGGAAAGATAACATATTGTCCTGACAGATGTATAAACAAAGCAAGTTACAAGGTCATGCTTCATACACTAGTTTAGAGACCCAAGAAGCGGATACAGATGGACCTCTAGCAGTTTCGGAGTATTTAAATACTGGAAAAGGTGTAAAAATTACCTACAGGGAAACAGATGAAGGGGTCTCGCTAGTTCTTCTAACACAGCTTTTTTCTATTCCCAGTTAATAAAGATTTGTGAGTTTGTCACAAACAGAATGCCAAAAGGCAACCTTCCTTTTTATCTCATGTCCCTTGAGTAATAGATACAGATTTTTAAAATTTCAGTACTGCAAATAAATATTTCACTCAAAATGAAATTATTTTAGCCCCCGAATTCAAGTACTTTTAAAATGAAACATTTGCTTTCTAATAATGTTTTGAAGAAAGGCAAAACACACACAAAAAAGACCATGTATGATGATTTCAGAGGAATGAGATAATTAATCTGTATGTTAAGCTGATTTCAATTTTCATAAGACATGAAAGCTGATTTGCTTCATTTTTTATAGCATTCTTGGCCATTAGAACTTCAGCCGCAAGGTAATGTGCTATTGGGTCCTAAAATAATAAATCAGGCCCAATCTTCTTGATGTTAGCAAACCATTTACCTAGTCTAGAGGACTGAGGGTTTTAAGGTCATAAATAATATTTTAAAAGTTGAAGTATAGCTCATTTTTAGAAGTTTCCCACACAGCAGAGGGCAATGCTAGCCTGTCTAAAATATGCGTGTCAACAGCACTGTCATTCCAATAGACATGCTCAGTTTAAAATTTTAAAAGCGAGAATAGGTGGGTGCGGTGGCTCACTCCTGTAATCCTAGCACTTGGGAGGCCCAGGCGGAAGGAATACTTGAGGCCACGTATCTGAGCCCAGACTAAGCAAGAGCCAGGCCCCATCTCTATAACAAACAGAAAAATTACCTGGGCGTACACCTGAGGTCCCAGCTACTCAGAAAGCTGGGGAGGGAGGATCGCCTGACCTCAGGAGTTTGGGGTGACCGTGAGCTATGATAAGGCTACAGCACTCCAGCCAGGGTGGCAGAGTAAGACCCAGTATCCAAAAAGAGGGGGGGAGGAGAAGAAAATAAAAGTTTTACATCATAAACTGGTAGTTGGGAGAATCCCTTGTTCTAAATGGCACCCATGGGAGCTTAGCCCAGTTTGATTTTACACATCTCTAGTTAAAAGAACAACATGGAGAATAAAATTCCCTTCATACAATCCTCTGATGGTGTTGGGGACAGAACTGACAAACCAAAGAAGGCAGAGAAATGACCGATACAATCACAACAAAGCCATGGACAAAACAGCTTCATTCAGGAATTCGTGACTTTATACCTAAATGCTTGGAAGTTGAGGTTTGTTTGGTTTTGTTTTTTGGTGGGGAAGGAGGTGTTAACTTTTATCCTGTGGGGGTTAAAAAGACTTTGTCCATTCTCGAGTTTAATCAGTACAAGCTATAATCAAATGGTGCCTAAAAGTTATAAATCTCTTTGGAACTCTGTGTACAAAGCATATTTTATGGTGGTGTGAGTCACACAGAACTCTCTATTTCAGTCACAATGGCTTTTGTTTCATATTAGAATGAAGTGGGTTGATGATCTTATTCTTATTCCGTGTAAAAAGTCAAACTAACATCACACCTAAAAACACAGGTTGACAAATTACCCAGATACAAGTGCTCGCAGGGACCACATGAAACGGCACATGGCAGATTCTGCAAATTTAGGGCATTGGTCTTAAAAACAGTGACCACAGGTCTTTGGCATCTCCCAATATTGAAGTTATTCATTCCGCCCAGGGGAGCCTGGCACGGGTTGGCATTCTCACAGACAGCAACTAAGACGGTTCCTCTTGAGAATAACTGACCTTCACTTTAGTGAGCAAGACTACCTGAAAGCTAACGAGGCTGTCCCATAAAACTGGACTCTGTACCAGGTATCGACAGTGTCTGCCTTAAGTAGTTCACTACTAGAGGGAAAACCATCAGGACGGAGGCCTTACGGGACTGTACATAAACACGTGCTTCACGAGATCAGGAAACACTTTGCTAATGTACTACTGCATAAAGCAAATTGCTCATTAAAATAAGACGTGCCAGGGGAAAAGATGGGAATGTGATTTGCCTGGAAACAAAATTATTTACCATTTTGTTTGAAGGAAGGGACAGAGGAAGAATGTGTGAACCTATTTCGGGCGTGCAGTTGGTATCTGGTTACTCTGTTTAGATGTTCATGTCACAGAATCAGCTCAAAAATTTCTTGAGAAAAATAAAATACGGTTCCCTTCAAACAACACCTTTCACCTGCCTTCTGGAGAGCTCCAGGCTTTTTCTGAGGTACACAGGCCTCACAGAATCACGTCTCCATGACGGGCCAGCTATGTGGTGACATTCTCCTTCTGGTAAGCTCCAGTTACCACTTAACTCTCTAAAACAGAACTGTATCAGTGAGAACCTGTTCATGTAAAGTAAAGAAGAAATTTCACTAAGTGTCTTCAGCCAAATCCCATTTTTTAAATGGGATTTTAAAAATCAGCTAATATATGAGAGGGAAATCATTTCACCTATGTTAGAAATCTGGACACGTTCTGTTTAATTCCACTGTATTCCACAGTCATCCGAGGAAGGGAAATTCAAACAAGCCACCGCCTACGACGTGTTGTTTTATTTGTGTGCGATGTAGCTTCATCTGGTCCAAATTAAGGGCTGCCACATATATACTGCCGACTGGAGTCTACGGATGGAAGTCGGGCTGACAGGCAGTCACCCCAAGTCTCCTCTCCAACACCGATGCCCTGATACCCCATCAGCGCCATTTATAAAGCCACCTCCTAGTTCCCCACATAAATCGACTTCCTGTGCATCTTCACGTGAAAGGTTCCAATCTGCAAGTCCAGCCCCCGACCTGACCCTGAGCTTCTCCTCACGGAGGCTTTCCTGGGCTGGAAAGCCTCTCCTCTCTCCGTGACTCGGTCAGTTTCAGACCTCAGAACTCACCATGGGGGAAAATACCCACCACCAGGTCGCCTTTGAAAAACAGACTGCTCACACGTAACACACGGCTGTGGGCTCAGGCCGAGTCAGGCCCAGCACCGGGAGAGAACAGCTGGGAACACATCCCACACTGGGCAGCCCCACCCACGGCTGTCCCAAGGGCTTGATGGGAATGGTGATGCCCAGCTTCCCTGGGCTGGACTGTCTCCCCACGAGGTCTGAGGATAATAACCCTCCCTCACGGGCGTGCTGTACTTTCAATTAACGCCTGTAAACTGCTTTGTGATCCCGGATGAAAGGCACTGTCAGATGAAAGCAGAGAAGCGGCCACAGAGAGTGACTACCATTTTCGTGTCTTGACTCCTGAACACAACTCTGTCCAGTGAATCATCTTCTGGAGGCTCCCCATGGCTGAGATTGATCTGGACGGGTGAAGTCTAGAATGAAGAACAGGTCCTGCACAGCCTTTTCCAACAGTGTGAGTACTACAGATGGCAAGAAAGGGGACAGGGACAAGGGGACCGCAGCCTGAGTGGCACTTAGAAGTGACATCAGACATCCATTTCTGCAAGGCTGCGGTGGGGTGTCAAGTCTACCACTCTATGAATGGGGTATGTTGTTTAAGAAGACAAAGTGGTTGCCCCCAGGTCTAAGAGCGGGGAAGAGGTGATCAGCACCCCCAGGGAGGGCTTTGCTCCCCACAGCGTGGGCTATCGGCTGACAGCCAAAGCTGACAACCTCCAAAGAGGGCCCTGGGAACGCCTTCTGAAGCCTCTCCTCCACCCCCAGAGCGGATGCTCTCCTGGGAGGAGGAAGGTGAATCAGAGGCCAAGTTACTACAGTTCCATGTTTGGCGTCTTCTGGGAACTGAATGGAGCCAGGATGCCCTGGGCTCCCTGGAGGTGAGCAATGGATGCTGTGCCCCCTCCCTCTCCCATCTGGCTTTCACAACAGCCCTCCTCCACTGCCGCTGCCAGGAATCAACTCTGCTTCTCTTCTACCCTTCCCACCCCCAAGGTGAGGGACGAATTTGGCAGGAGGGCTCTCTGACCTCCCCCTGGGAGGCATCATAACGGTGGCACCTACAGAAAGAAGCCTGACTGTGCCGAGACCGAGCTGAGAAGGCCGGTAAACCAGCCTACCTCAAGTCCAATCTCCATTTAGCCCTCTTATGCCTCATATCATCTCAAAGGCATTATTTTCTCTCTAAACTTCAGTTTCCTTTTTTGTAAAACGGAGACAATAGTATCCACCTCATAAGGGCTTCTACTGGGTGTGGATTCAGTGAGTTATACGTAAGTCCTTAGACGGAACCCAGACGTGAACGCTCATCTTCCTCATTCCAATGCCATGAAGCAGATACAAATACCATCTCCTCTCGGCAGAGGAGAAAACTGGGGCACTGGGTGCTGAGGAACTTGCCCAAGATGGGCTACCTCGTAAGTAGACCAACCCAAATAGTCCAACTCCAGAGCCTGCTCTAGGAAAACTAAGCTACGCTCTTCCACGCAGGTCCCACAGCCTCTGTTTTCTATCACGTAAGATGGCATTTAAATCTTACACTTACTCATGCAATGCTCCAGCAGGGCAGGACTGCCCAGTGCAGAGTGAATAAATGTATGAATTCATCCCTCCATCCATCTAAGCAACGTGTCGGGAAGGTAAAACTAAACAATTATACATCTGACAAGTCTGCACGATTGCCCACTAGGAAACAGACGCCAGCTCACCCCAAGCCTGCCCCCGACCTTTCAAGAGCAGTGACGCTGCGCTCTCTCCACTACCACCCCCCTCTGGACAGCTCCCGGCCTCCCCCCTGCTTTGCTGGCCCTGTCTTTATTTTTTTTTTGTCTTGGAGCTGGGAAAAATCTGAATAGGCAAGCTGATAACTTTTCTCTAGAAAACAACTTTCCTCAGCTATTTGTCAACTTCTGTCATTCAAAGGGATACAACACAAATGTATATCTTTAATGAAATTCACAGTCAAGAAAAGTTGTCATCATCTAGTTATATCTGTTATGACATACATTTCATTTTGTTCAATACATAACAGAGAAGCTATTTAATCAAACAGAAGATTCTTGCTAAAATGACAGTCCAAGCAATGTCCAAACAAGCGTTTATTATGCTATGCGAATCTGATCAGGATTGGATTGTTTTCAGAGAAATTTTTTTCCCCTTCCTTTTCTATTGAGAAAATAGCTTGAGGGGTGGGTGCAGAAAACACCACAAGACAATGGAGTCTGCTGCTGAGTCAGTAGGGAGTGTGGGTACATGAGCCCCACCCTGAGTCTCCTGGGAAAAAGGAAAAAGATACATCCCACCACTGGGAAGGTCAGGAAGGGTATTGCTGGGGCAAGGGGTTGTGTCTCCCCATCCTCTCCATATAATGAGAGGCAGGTAGGAACTCAAACACAGCAAGGAATGACAATACCCGTGCTTCTCAGGTGATACTCATCCTTGGATACTTTTGCTTATCTTCAGAATTGAATGGACACTTTACTTCATTGAGAAAACTCATGTTACTATAGATGTCAGTAGGTTGGAGAGGCAGCCCAAGGCCAAACATTAAAAAGAAAAAAAATCAAGAGGTTATTAACTGAGTACCTGGGCTTTACACACCACAGATGGTAAAGTTTTGAGAAAAAAGAAAAGTATATACACCAGTAATGCTAGGGAATGGTTACTCCCTTCCCTCCGCTCCCTTCACTACACATGATCCCTGGAGCAAAGGGGGTCTCACTAAAGAACTGTCTGTGAATGGACGGATAGATGGAAGGACAGGTGAGCCGAGAGGGTGCACTGACAAATGGAATCCCCCCCCAAAAAATGACTGATGGCTGCCCTTTATCTCAGGTGTGTCCTGAGCTAGGTTATGGCAGCTTGTCTATTAAAGAAGAAAGTATCTTTATAAGGTAGTTGGGGGTGGCCTGTGACTCTAAAACTTTCTTTTCCTGTGCTAGGTTAATTGGTCACCATAGCAACAATGACAAAGTCTGCCAATTAGCCTAAAACTTTTTATTACTGTGCTAATGTTCTATGTAAATGAAGAATGGTAGAGATCAGTAATTCCCATACTAAAAGACTTATAAAAACAAAGATTGCTGGATCCAGCTTTCAGAGTTCCTGATTCAGAAGGTCTGGGATAAGATCCAAGAATTCACATTTCCATCAAGTGTTCAGGTGAGGCCGACACTGCGGTATAGGGACCATGCTTTAAAGCAAGACCCCGTGTCTACTAAGTAGAAAAATTTGCCAGTCATTGTGATGGACACCTGTAGTTCCAGTTCCTCAGGAGGCTGAGGCAGGAGGATCACTTGAACCCAGGAGTTTGAGGTTTCTGTGAGCCAGGTTGATGCCACTGCACTCTGACCTAGTGAGACTATTAAAAAAAAAAAAAACCCAAAACAAAAAATACCAATCTTGACGACCCTAAGGCTCCTTCAACTCTAATATGGTACAAACCTATTCTTGAGCTACTCAAACTCTTCTGAGTTGAATAGATTTTGAAAAGTAAATCAAACTCTATTTATAAAGGGACACAGAATCACTAAATTTAAGATTAAGATACCTGATCACTCCATCAATCTTTATTCAGTGGAATTTTTTTGAATCCACAGAGGAGTAGTATTTTATGTTCCTGTTTTCATTTTTGAAGAGTTAACAGTATTTGCCAAAATATTTGAAAAATGAATTATAAAAAATCACAGTAAGGTAATATGAATAGGAAGGCAGGAGTCTATAAGGAATTTCCATGAGGTCACCTAATGAGGTGATCTAAGTTATCACTTAGCTTCAAACAGGATCTGCCAACAAACCACCAGATGTCTACCCACAGTGTGCCTAACTGACATGAAGGTGAGGGGGCCCAACCTTCCTTGGGGGTAACTGTCATGTTCGAGAGTCCCTCACCTTTCAAAGACGCTAGCCCTGTTCTCACATCCCACGATGATTTCACCTGCTCCTCCACAGCTGACACCTTCCTATGTTAGGTCCTTAACGTGAGAGGTGAACCGCCTTCCCTACAATCGCTTCTCTAGAGAGGTTGGACAATGAAGTTGCAAACTCAGCCTAGAAGAAGTGCTACACACCTCACGGCTGAATATCACGTTCCCTTTGAAGTACTCCCCTTAGCCATCTAGCGAACATAGTGATATTCAGCAATGAGATGCACACATCACTACGGAAGTTTTGAGACAGTCTATGCCATGGTCTGCTATTTCACTGCCAAGAAATGCGGCCGACAGCATCCTTTCTGATTCATCCTTGCAAGTTTCAACTTGCTCAGCTTATTGGTGTTGCTGGAAGGGATTCATTTGTTTCCATCCACACAGATTTCATGTGAGTTTCTTCCTTTTTCTTTTTCTTTGTTTTTTTGAGACAGAGTCTGATTCTGTCACCTGGGTAGACACTGTGGTGTCAGGGCTCAGAACAACAACTTCAAACTCCTAGGCTCAAGGGATCCTCCAGCCTCCGCTTCCTCAGTAGGTGGCACTATAGATGCCTGCCAACACCCGGTTTATTTTTCAATTTTCTTTAATAGGGATGGGGTCTCACTCTTGCTCAGGCTGGTCTCAAACTCCTGAGCTCAGGTGATCCACCCGCCTCAGCTTCCAGGATGCTAGGATTATAGACTTGAGTCATGCCTGGCATATTTCATGTTTCTTGATTTTTTTGTGTGTCTCAAAACTTTCATAATGACCCAGATGTGTAGCACTTTTTCCAGGACAAGTTTGCAAACTTAGTTATAAGCCCTGGTAGGAACAAGGATATTAAAACCACTCCCCCACCTGCCCCCCAACCCCTGCTGGGCTCCTCCTCTGTATATTAAATGGTTTTGATTCTTTTAACCTTTCTACAAAGATCCCATTGGCCCACCCCTTTGTCATTCCACTAATTCCATCAACAGGCTGTCCAATCTCCCTCCACGTGGGGCCTAGACAAGTCACTGATCCTTAATCTGTCACCACACTCTCATGAACACGCTCTGAATCGTGATGGAGGTGTTTGAGAACAGCACTCACTGCTGACACAGGCATCAGTAGAAAGGGGAGGAACCAGATGATTCTACATTACTGAAGATCTCAAAGACAAGGAGCAGAACCGAGTTGGCGAGCAGGTCCTTGAGCAGGACACAAAAGATGTCCCAGGAACCGTTCTCCTGATGAAGATGTGACCCCAGGGATGTCTGAGGCCTGTACAGTACTTACAACTCAGAGCAGTTCCACTAGCACTGGGTGTTGGCTTGTAAATGGCAACATCCAAATCAGAGAGGAAATGACAGTGTGTTCCAAGCAAAATGGCACTCATTTGGACGGACTAAGAAAATAACAATAAAAGTGCAAATTTATTCAGTGTGTGTGATCACGATTATCATTACATCAAGTTCCATATAGGCCCAGCCAGAATAAATATTAACCCATTTTATATAATGACTTTATACTGCGTTTGTGGATACAGCTCCACCCAAACCCAAAACAACACTGTTTCCATAGTAACCAACAGATTTCAAAGAAGGAAAAAGGAGGGGAAGACTTCAGAAAGGATAGCAATCAAATAAAATAGCCAGCATCAACAAAATATGTCAGCATTATTTAAAACACACAGTTAGGACCATTCTGTAGCTTAATCTCTTTCCCAGAAAACCATCCCCTTGTAAGTCACCTTCTTGTACTGAGCCAGTACTTCCTCAAAGAAACAACTGCAAAATTATTTCCATTTTACTTGAGGAAAGCAGCCTATTTCTTGAGTCATTCTTGGGATCCCAAGAGGAGTATGATGAAGAAAATAACATCTACTAAGTGACTTAGCACACACAGAAATTCAGATTGATTATCTACCGGCAATTATAAAATTTCAACTGGGCCTCGAGTGTCAGACTAGAATATCTATCTACTCTACCTCAGAGTAGAATATCTTGCTAAATGTAATGAGAGGGAAAAAGAAAGAAAAAGCCAAAACTGAAAGCCAGAGAGATAACACCAGGAAAGCTGCAGACCAACAGCAACTGAAAGCCAGATTTTTCACTGGAACTTTCTCAAGTATCGCTTCCCCCAAGTGATTTCTGCACAGGCATGGCGTGTACTCATTTACCCACATCCCTGCGTGTTCCATGATCTGATGCCGACAGATAAAATACACAGAAACACCCCCACGTCCTGTCTGCAGGACAGAGCTGGCCTCACGTGGGGGCATCTGTGAGCTCCGCAAAGTCACAGCCCTGGTGATCTCTCTTTCCTACGGCCTCCTGATTCAAAATATCACAGATTAATACAAATAAAATATTCATAAGAAAAAAGGGTATTTTAAGTGTCTGGCTCCTACAGTCCTTCAGAAAGAAGTTCTAAAGTAATTTAGTAATTTGTCCCCTCCTACATTCTGGCTGTGTGAGTGTGGGTAAGTTACTTAACATCTCTTTAGCCTTCCTAAGCCTCAGTTTCCTCATCTGTAAAACAGGAATAAAAAAATCCTGATGGTTTTTCTTAGATAGCAACTCTCAATATTGCAGAGAGAAAAGCTATTGAACAAATATCGTTAGGAACAATTTCACTAGGCGATCTCAGGAACTGCAAGCACACAGCCAATCAGCTAATCCTGAACGGCATAAACTTCTGAGGCAGACAGAACTGGGTCTAAAAGTAGTCACAGCTACAGGACCATTAACCCTCCTAAACCTCAGCTTCCTACCTCTACCTTGTTAATCAGAGCAGTCACCTAAAGAATTTTAGAACGTTCAAGTGGCAGAATCCCCATTTAGCATTTCACAAAGAAACTGTTACATTTAAACATTAAATGTATGTCTGTTGTTATTATTGTAATTCTATTTCTTTGCTCAGACAAAACACTGATTCAACAGCTATTTATGGAATGTGACTGAGTGCCAGGCAATGTGTGGTTAAAAAAAAACTGACATGGTTTGTGCTCTTGCAAAGTTCGCACCCCAAAGTGGAATGCTTACATTGAATTAACCTAAACAAAAACATACACATCATCGAAAGCTTTAATAAGTATTCTGAAGGAGTAGAACAGGAGGAATGACCGAGGTTTACCAATGACAACACTATGTCACATTTTTCTCTTGTCTGTAACACACAAATGTTATATCCCACCAATAACCATCCAGATCAGATTATGAACATTCAAAGTCTGTATCTTCTGGCCTCGTCCACATAGGAAGACAACTGCAAGCCTTTACTTTTAGGCAAGACTATTACAATGTTCCATTCTTTTCAACCCAGACAGAAAACAGGCTGTTTATGTTTACAGCGGACATACAAGTTGAACTACTTGAGTGACAGAAAAGAAAAGCGTCTGACTGAGACAGTCCACTCTTAGAGCCACATAGTCAGGGCCCAACACGTTTTGCTTTCTATGCTGCTTTATGAATCATCAGTATTGTGAGCATCGTTAAGAGTACCGTATACACATGTACCTCTACCAAGCTGCCAGGTGAACAAAATGAAAACACCACGTTCTGACGACACAAAGTGGTTCCATCTGACTAGACCAACACAGACACCACCGCATAACACAGGTGACCGCCAAGTTTATAGTTATATGAATTTGCTGTACAACCTTATCAGGAGTTTTCCTTTACATCTTCCTGCAGTTTGCCTAATGATGGAAGATGCACAAATGTAATTACATTTACATTTGATTACAAAGTCAGTGAGTCACTAAGAGTACATGCTAGAAGGGACGTTTTATTGTTTTTAATTATGGAGTGTGTGCTTCATTGCCTTTAGGGTCATATTTTTGCTGGGGGAGGAGTTATAAGTATAGAAAACTTATTTTGCAAAGAACAGACCTTCTGTCAGGGGCTTTTGTTTTGATACCACAAGATCATTCTTACCCTGGATTATTTGAAGTCCTCCACTTGAGTGGGATACGTTATTTTTGATAGGGAATAAAGATTTGGACTTTGGAGACAGAAGACACAGAACTGTTCATACCCAATATATGCTCAATCCAAACCATATAAAGTCACTGAAAAAAATAAACAAAGAAAAGAAAGAAAATGAAAAATCACGTTGGTCCAAGAGGATTGAGTAGAAGTTTGGAAAGTTATGTGAAATCATACGCTGTCCCCTTTTCTCCCCTACACCTCATTTTAAATTACATTCCTCAAGTAACGTTTTGAGTGCTGGTTCTACTTGCTATTTCAATCCAGTGAAGTAAAAGACGTCAAACTTCAGGGAAGATGTCTTCGCAGGCTACTCAGCATTCGGGACTTTGAAATCATAGGAAGGCCAAGTTCAGACAACAAGTAAGAAGGGCATACAAGTTCACTTCTTGCATGTAACAAGGTGTTTGGTTAATTTCAATTATTTTGGTCCTTAAGTGTTATAAAAAGCACGTAGATCAGTGGTTCTCAACCTTCCTAATGCTGCAATGTATTTTCATTGTTGAAAAGAGGTTGTGACCCACAGGTTGAGAACTGCCCAAAAATTCCAGTTGTATTCCCCCCAAAGTAAAAAAGGCAGGAGAATGAACCAGTGTATTCAACCCTCACTTCCACCAACTCCCTAGGGCACTGTTACCTCCAAAGCTGCCAAGCAGGCAGGCGTCTTCCTATCGGACACCCTCAATTAGTCCTCTTGACCATACAAAAGGGATTTTTTAAAAATTTGATATCTAAGATGGGGAAATCAAGGATCAGTGTGGGAAAATAACTTATGAAAGAGTCAGATAGCTAACAAATAATTTAGTGAAGATTTGAACCCAGAGATGGTGCTCATAATCACTCTGCTCCATTACACAAGCACTGGTCTCCATTTAGGGAACAGAGTAACTTCACATGTGCTGCTCCCCTAATCTCACAAGATCTTTCTGAGGTAGGTACTATTATGTAGATGAAAAGAGACGCAACCAGGTAAAATAACTTACCCAAGGACACACAGTTAGGAAGTGGCAGGATGAGGATTTGCAATGAGACTCTGAACTGTGTGGCTTCAAACACTCTCCAATACTATGCTTCCAATATACTCCCCCCAAATAGACTTCACTGCGGGGCCAGTGGATGGGTGGCCTAAGAGGGAGAAACAAAAATGTCCTACTTGAGATCTTATTCACAAGTGGCTCCACTTAAGTCATATGCCCTTCCTCCAACCACAAAATATTGTCCCCAAATTGGCCAGAACCTTATCAAAAGTAAAAAGCTGCATGAAATAATAACCCAAGGACCAGTCCTACAATAAAATGGAAGTCACAGACACGGCTAATGTATAACTGTCCACCACCTGCCTACCAGCCATCAAGTAAAAAAAAAAAAAAAGAATAAAGGAAACCAAACTACATGTCTGAAAATAGTTAACCAAATTATAGTTAAAACCAATATTCCTCAACTGGGGAGCTGGTGGAGGAGAAGCCTGATCGCAGGTACTAGGTGGGGACTTCAGGAATCCTAAATACCATGCAAGGTATGGCACACACAGAAAGAACTTTTGTATCTCAAATAGTAATGGTGCCCTCATGGAGAAAAAGAGCAACCAATTAGTAAGCTCTACACAGGTGGGAAGTGTCATCTCAAAGACGCAAAGCAGGCACCAATAGTATCTGTGCAATTTGACCGGACAATCTATTATACAGTTGTCCAGATTGACTGGACAGTCTATTATACAGTTAAAAGATAATATGGCAATATGAAAATAGTTATGTTAGCCTGGCGCCTGTAGCTCAGCGGCTAGGGTGCCAGCCACATACACCAGAGCTGGTGGGTTCAAATCCAGCTCAGGTCTGCTAACAGCGACAACTACAATTGGGGGGCGAAAAAAAAATAGCCAGGCGTTGTGGCAGGCACCTGTAGTCCTGGCTACTTGGGAGGCTGAGGCAAGAGAATCACTTAAGTCCAAGAGTTTGAGGATGCTGTGAGCTGTGATGCCATCGCACTCTACTGAGGGCAACAAAGTGAGACTCTGTCTCAAAGAAAAGAAAGAAAAAGAAAACAGCTATGTTAGGAAAAGAAAGTAAGATACAAAGTTATAAGCACAAGATAATTGCAACTATACATTTATTTAAATTCTGTATCCAGAAAAGATAGAAGGAAATAAACTAAAATGTTCATTTTTATTATTTCACAACAGCAAGAAAATTAGTGGTTTTTCCCTCTAGTGCTTAAGTATGGCATCATTTATGATGAAAATGGTAAAAAACCTAAATCCTATTTAATTGGCCAAAAGAGACTTAGAACAGAATACCAGAGTGTAACCACTCCTGAATAAATGTGATCAAGAGAAGATAAGTAAAAAGGTTTCTGAAGAAAGGTAAGTTATGACTGGCACCTGACTATTTCCAGACAGATAGTTCTGGCTCTCACCTCCAAATTCCAAGTACTGCGAACTAAAGTCAATAGTTTATACTCTCTACTCACAGAAGCCTTCCTCATCAAATTTACCTTCTCTGTTAATCACAAGGCTAGCCTCTGTGTTATGCACGTTTAAGTCTGAAGTCACAATTTTCTCTTCTCCACCCCACCGGCTCCCACCTGCAGGCCCCCACCTGTTCCCAGCCTTCACCACAACTCTTACTCCATTGGCCTCCCCCACTTCCATGCCAGCCCCACGGCCCTGCATCAACACCCTTCCTCACTCCTGTAAGCTGCCTCCGTGCCTTCCTTCCTAGAGTTTCCTATCAAGTACAAGGAACACCCATCATTTTTATTAAGCTTGCAAAGATGGTCAAACTCCACTATTTAATACCCAATGGAAGGAGCAGCTATTTTTTTAAAGGTTACGATCAGAAACTAAGTCTGGTCTCAAATATTTCTGCCAAAATATACCTTAATGGCAATGGGGGTGGGGAGGTGGTTAACTGTCAATTCATGAGGCAGGAAGGGTCTGGAAGCACAAATCAAAGGGGGCCCAAGTAAGCAGGAAGCGTCATTATAAACATTCAAAGTCTTATATTACATGCCAGCATAAATTTGGCCACTACCCAGGGCGACAGAGACTCTGTCTCAAAAAAATAAATAAAATAAAACAAAGTAAAATAAAATGTAAAAATGATATATTTTCCTAACAAAATTGTCAAGAATGCTTCTTCATGGAGGCACACCAAAAGTTAATTATTCCATGACCTGGGGGGACTCTGACAACCCTAATGAAGAATGGTATACACTGCAGTTTGACATGCATAGGAGTAGGTGACCATGTGACAAAGCAGAGCACAACGTAAAAAAAATCCAGATTATCTGACAGCATTCCACGTTAAACATCACTAATGTGTTAACTGACTTCAACTAGATAGTCAGTAAGAGGTACATATTATGGAAATGACTAAAAGTGGTTTTCTCCCAATAAGATTATAATCTATGACGGAGTATTTATTGCTGTTCTGCATTTATCACGGATGAAAAGAATCAATTCAGAAAGTATTCTATCTCATATTATCTTTAAAAAAAAATAAGTTAGGTGGCTAGGTCGCCGGCCACATACATTGAGGCAGGAGGATTTGAACCTGGCCTGGCCTACTAAACAACAATGACAACTACAACAACAAAATAGCCGGGCGATGTGGTGGGCACCTGTAGTCCCAGTTACTTGGGAGGCTGAGGCAAGAGAATTGCTTAAGCCCAAGAGTTTGAGGTTGCTGTGAGCTGTGATGCCATTGCACTCTACCCACTGTCTCAAAAAAAAAAAAAAGAAAGAAAGAAAGAAAGAAAATTAGTCAAATGTTTTTTCACTTTGAGCAGTGTTTGAGCCCCTTTCAAAGGAAAATAATAGTTGAAGAATCCTGATTTTAGAAACACAAACTGGTATGTTCTGTAACAGTGCTACCCAATAGAAACAAAGTCAGCCACACACGCAATTTTAAACTTTCTAGTAGTCACATTAAGAAGACAAAAACAAAAGGATGAAACCAATTTTCATGTCTTCATTTATCACAACAGATCCAAAATCTTATCACTTCAAAGAGTAATCAAAGTCTTTGAAATCCAGTGTATATTTTACACTTAGTCCATCTCACTTCAAGCTAGTTACCCTTCATCTGCCTGCCAGTTACACACGACTAGTGCTCAGTATTATAAGGTATAATTCTAGAAGATCACAGTGCCATGTTCTGGAGAAATAAAAAAATTCCTAAAGAAACTCTTACCTGATTCTAAATCAGAAAATTATCAATACCCTTGGGATTGGTTGTATTTATTTCCACACACAAGGTCTTTGCCAGATCTAGATAAGGGGTGTAAGGAATTCCTATATAATGTACATGGCTTTCACCTTCCAAACTATAATTACCTTCTTGACTACTAGACAAAACTAGCACTCATTAATTGAGTTTTTCATGTGTTTGTTCTTAATGTTCTTGTCCATCTTCTATTCACAGTTTAATAATAAGTAATTAGGTCTATAATATTCCCCAGGAAGCCTAAGTTTTAGAATCTGTTTCATTGAGAAATTACTCCATCTGAAGGAAATTTATCAACACATCTCATTTTGCCTCCTGGTTTTGGTCAGAGGTAGTTATGGTTTTCAAAGACAAATGACTAAAGATGAGAGTCTCAGTACATCACCAGAGCCACAAGCTAGTGTTGGCAGACATAGCTTCCTCGAGCTGGCTTTCACCATCTTTCTTTCTGTAGCAATGGATGCACTGTGATGGTGTAACACAGTGCCCCCCAGAGGCTACGACAAAAACAGCACAAGATGCTGCACACCTCCCAATCAGCTACTAAGCATCAAGGTTCAAGGGGCTGAAGTGTCCCAGTCTAGGCAGATCCTCAAATTCTGAACACTTAATCCCTTCTCATCTCCACAGAACTCTTTCATTTCCAAGTATATTCTAATGAACCCCCAGAAAACTGTAAAATTCTCATAATCAAATGCAAGCAAAGCATCATAAAAGGAAAAGTCTGGGAATTATGTGTAGGCTGTCATGATTTGGGGTTCATTATTCTCATTTCCTTAATAAAACATATTTTAAAATAACTCTCATATTTATAGTATCAAGTAAAAATATAACATTTTGATTCAAATAATGACATTAGGTAACCTCAATCAAAGAATTTGTGAACTGTATAAAACCATGTAACATGAAACTCAGGAAAGATTTCTAGCCCTGTGCTACTACTCATTTTATGACGGGTTAACTATGCACTCATAACGCTGGACTGAATACTGGTGGCTCATCCAAACAATGGAACCAAGACACCTGCAAAGCACCTGTGGCTCAGCGAGTAGGGTGCCAGTCCCATTATGCCGAAGGTGGCAGGTTCAAACCCAGCCTCGGCTGAACTGCAAAAAACAGAAAAATAGCCGGGCATTGTGGTGGACGCCTGTAGTCCCAGCTACTCGGGAGGCTGAGGCAAGAGAATCACCTAAGCCCAGGAGCTGGAGGTTGCTGTGAGCAGCGTGACGCCACAGCACTCTACCAAGGGCGATAAAGTGAGACTCTGTCTCTACAAAAAAAAAAAAAGAAAGAACAGGACTGGAATCCCATCAGATTATTCAAGTGACATCAGAAACGTATACTGCAAGGTAATTTCTAGTATTGAGGATTTGTATCCATACATAAGGTACCAACTGAAATATATCTTCAGAATAAAATTTCCTAAAATGATTAAAGTAAAATGTGAAACCTCACAGTTTATACAAGACAAGAAACATTTGGCTGCAAATGGTTTTATAATTTTGCTAATTAAAAATTATCCCATTTTCACTTTGGATTCATCATGTAACAGAAACAGGAATAACCTTACCATGCCAGAAACACAAGCAAATGGTTAAAGTTCTACTCTCAAAAAAATCTTTAAAAGTTGGCAAAACATTTCATTAGGCTACAAATCAAAACCCGTCTGTCCTTGACATCTCTTTAATGTCTTCCAGATTCCACATCTACTTTTTTAATCACTCACTGAATCACTCAAAAAATTAAAATATGTTAAAACACTACCCATCTTGGACCTCCAGAAAAGTCCTCTGATATAATATAACCTTCAAAGCCCCTCCATGAGCGATGGTCCCATAATACCTCCATCTGATTTATGTAAAGTATTCATTCTATTTTACAATGAGAAAAAAAAAAATATTCCCAGAATCGTGCCTTCATCAATAAATCTGCTACATGTGAAGAATATAAATAAATACTAAAAAGGGGCCACCGTGAACTCTCTCTTGTGAAGTTTGCCAAGTGGAAATGGGTACAACTATGATTAAAAATAAAAATCATTTCAGGCTGCTAAGGTGTTACCAACAAAATATGCTTAAAGAAAGAAGAATGCGAGTGGCAAGGAGGATGACTGATGAACAAGTATTTCTCTGCAAAGCTAATGAAGGCAATGTTTACAGCGCACCCCTATTTATTTACACTTCCCTTCCCCGAGCCCTCCATTCGCCGTGGGAGTCAGAATGTATTAATGGCACTAAAAACCAGAGAACCTTCCAACTGTAAGTTACAGTAGTCACTGTGTCAGTGGAAACAATGAATCACAGACACTCAACCTGGGATGAGTTGTGGCAGCACCTTACATGTGTCACCAACGTGTCGTGTGACATGGCTGTTGCCATGGTGAGGCTCCATGTTCAGGAAATGTGTTAAGTCTCAAAGAAGGCACCCCGCCATCCCTCAAGATACCCATGCCCAGTAACATTGTGATTGGCTTCCTCCCTGGGAATCTTTTTGGTAGAAGGGGGGAAGGAAAGTCACTTGGGGAAAGCTGAGAGAAAATGAAGCATGCCTCCCTTGATGCCTGTGTGGGAGGCTCCAGCACACCGAGAATAAAAATATTTTAAAAAATCATCAGTTTCAACTGCTCCAAAGGAATAAAAGTTGATTTGCTCCAAAACGGGAGGGGGTCATTTTTATGTTACTGGTACAATTTACGTGCATTCAAACAAAGGATAAAGCAAAAGCGATTATAAACCGCACAATCTCTTGAGCAGAAACAGAAAAATTATATGGCTCAAAAATATATGGGCGAATAATCCCAGTAATGTTTACCAAAAAAATCCTCCACTTGAGTTTTCCTGACCTGAGTCTTCGACTTTGCCCTAGCCCCTGCTTTCACCCTCTGAAAATCGTACTATAAATAGAAACAGACTCCAGATCATGGGGATTAAATGATCTACTGCAAAGGAAATAGTGAGCAGAGTATCTGAGGCATAGGAAGCTGCTCCTGCAGGTACCAGAACCACAGCTCTTACTATTACTTCTGCACAGTCACCTGGCTGGAAACAAAGAGAAGCCTATTCCAGCTTGATGTGTTTCAAGGGAAGATTTACCATTCTTACATGCCAGCCTCCCAGATTTCAAATCTTAGGAAGTGGGTTAAGAACAGTCAAAATGTTCATTTCCAAATGATAAAAATAGCTGTGTCAGAAAGAGGAACCTTTAAGTGCAGTATACATAAACACGGGCGTACACACAGAACATGCCTCTGTGGTATTGGTGCTGTGGGAAACAACCACGATGGTCACAGGACACTCAAAACCAAAACAAAACAGGAGTTTTAGTCTGGACAAGGCTTAAGAAGGACCTGTTAACTGTCCTCAGATCTTTCAAGGGTCATCATATAGGAAGAGATGGTACTCAATCTAATTGTTAAGTGGGAAGACCCTGGGGGGTAGATGTGAATCCAAGGTAAGAAGGAATTGCATAGCCCTAATAGTTGGTCAAACACAATTAATAGGCTTCCTCAAGGAGAGAGGTTCACCATCCCCAGAGTTATTCAAATAGAGTGTGGATGTCCATGCAGTGGCTAATCAATCGCGGAGGCTGAGCACAAGATACGTGGGGTGGTAAACACTATCTTGACTCGTCCTTTGAACAAAGAATGTCCAGGAGTCTCTGAATGTATATGGCACATGCCAGAATGACACATAGACAAACGTACATATATGCACACAATTCATACCCTGCACACTAGTCTAGAAAAAAAACCCAGCAAATTCATAAACCACATTCTTTATTCAAGGCAAGCTTAAGGGCCAATAGCCAGCTGCCATTTACTAAAATAGACCATGTGCTAACTCCTTTCTAATGTTTTATGTGCATTAACTCATTTAATCCCACAATCGCCTATGAGTTACATACAATTAGTATTTACAGTTTAAAGATGAGGAAACTGAGGCACAGAGAGATGTGAATTGCCCAATTATACTGCTACTTATGTGGCAGAACCAGGATTTAAACCCAAATTGTCTGATCAACATCCTGTGCTCTGAGGCACCACCCTTATTTGTGGACTACATATTAAAGGTGCTATGTCTTAGGCCTGGATACCTGGAATGTATTTATTTTTCACTTAACAAAAAAAGATAAACAATGTGCAAAGCTTGCAACACAGTTCTGCCTTTGTCAAAGTCTCTCTCCCACTTCCTTTTTTATTATAACGAACATTTCGACATCTGCATCTTGGGGTCCACATTTCCTGCATGTTTAGTCCCCAAGTGCAATAACACTACCTTGGCTCATAAAACCTGGCTTGCTGACAAGCAGAAACGCGTTCTTCTTCATGTCCACGTCAGTTTCATCGTAGTCCTGGATGAACAAATATTCCAGATGATTCTTCTGCGCCTTTCTTGTCCACGTCCCTCTCTTGGTCAGGTTTCTGCCATTCCATCCTACGAGACTCCCTTGAGAACTAGGTCCACAAACCTTCCTCACGCTGCTTCTCTCACTCAACGTTGTTTTTCTGTCCTGGCCTTCATTTCATGAAAATGCCCCACTCCACAGATTCGCTTTTCTCCGTGTTTTCCCCTGCGGTGACTTCCCCTACCTGTTTACAACATAAAATGTTAACATCTCCAGCAAATGTTATCCTCTCTCCAGAGAGCTCACTCACTTCTGATCATCCTTATCCTCAGAGATTTGCTTTAGACCAAATCAACACACAGAATATGTCTCCCGGTCTATACTCTTGCCTCATGATAAATTAAGGGCCATATAGAGGAAAGTTTCCTACTTCGAATCATTCAAAACTATCCCTAAGAGTTATGCTGTGCCCAAGTACCACTTGTACAATAATTCTTGTATTTTTTCTTAAACCTCTCAAACTTGTATTAATGCTGCACTTAAGCAGTATGATCTGAGAAACCAGACTTGATGTGCTAATTCTATTTTTGCTACATATTTAATACATAACATCTATGTTGAAAATAATACATAACTCCAAAATTTAAAAAGTGGTTCTGTATTCTCCTAAAAAAATCATCTAAAATTCCACTGGTAAACTGTACAAGACATTATCAAAAACACTGGTTTTGAAGAGAAAACAGGTCTTCCGTCATTTTTCAAAACAAGTTTTTTATAACTGGTTTTCCCTTTCACTTCACTTTTCAGCCTGAGCCTTTTACTTCTGCGTATGTATTTCTCTTACATTAAAAAAAGGAAGGGGGGCTGCTAAATTTCACTCTAAGTCAATAAATAATTACACAGAACAGCTTATCTCAAGATGAGCATTGAACAGAGGCTGATGACATTATTATTTCATCAGCATCCAAAGAGCAAGTGATCAAGCTGAAACATCAAGAGAGCTGGAACAAAGAACAAATCCTTGCCACGGCTTCAGAATCTTCTTCTAGACTAGGGCTTGGCAAACTACAGGCCCATGGGCCAAATCCAACTTTGCCACCAGTGAGCTAAGAATAGTTTTTACTCTTAAAGGGGGTGGGAGAAAAATGAAAATACTACTACTACTTAGTGAGACGTGAAAACTGTGTGAAATTCAAATTTCAGTGTCTGTAAATAAATTTTCCTGGAACAGAGTGACGCCCATTCGTTTAGCTACTGTCCATGGCTGCTTCACACTGGGACAAGAGAGGTGAGAGAGGTGAGTAGTTGTAACAGATCGGGTGGTTACAACGCCTAAAATAATTTACTCTATGACTCTTCCCAGAAAAGGTTTGCTGATCCTTGATACAAAGTCAGTCTAGCCTCCCACCACAATACATAAGCACAATTTACTTTTAATTATGAAAGTTTTCTAAAAACACAATGCTAGAAAAAGAAGCCTACCTCCATGTACCCAGCACCAGGACAAGATAGAAGCCTCATTTTTTTTGTAACTGGGGCAACGACTATAAGCAGACATCCACGGATCAGTACCATTCAAACCTCATTTTCTACCAGCCCGAGATTTGGTTTCCCTAATTTCGCATGCAATTCTGCAGGCTTTAAACCACCCTAAGAGCAAACTATCTTGATACCTTTTTAAAGCAGCAACATTATTAACAATTAAAAAGCTGCCTCCACACATACACAATAACTTTCTTATATTTTAATATGCATATCCATAGTCTGATTATAACAGCCGAGAGAGATTGACAGGAAATGACTGAGTGTAATGGCTCCGTAGGAGATAGTACATTGATCAGTAAATAATACACGTTCCTTGAAACTGTCTACCTGCATATTTACACTCGTCAAGTCTCATACACCTTCGTGACAGAATTCTTTTTCAGACATCGATGTAAAAACTCTAATGCTGATTTTAAAAATGTTCTTGAACAATTACAAAAGAGCACATTTCTAAGACAGATAAGGTTTACATTTGCTCCCCAAAACGGTGCCACCTGGAGCATTCACCGTTACATCATCAATATTCCTGGTCCTGGCATGGTGTTGGTAAATGCACCTAAAATGTCAAAATGCAGTGGCAAACAGCTTAGAGCTAGTGTTCCCAAGGCGCCAGACACTGTACAAAGGACCTTTCACAGCCAGTGAGGAAGATACTATCATTGCTCCCATCCAGAAGATGAGGAAACCCAGGCTTGGAAGGAGCTGTGACTTGGCCAGGGTTACGCTACCAGTAAGACCTGGGGTTAGGGCCTAACCCGATGCACTCTCACTTAGAGACCAAGCTCTCCTTAGCCGGGCTATGGGCTGGTGTCTGGGTGTGGGCCCAGAAATCTGTACTGAACACGCTTCCCTGGCAATCCTGGCTTCACACTTTGAAAAACAGCCCCAGGAATTGGAGGTAGAAGAGAAGAAAACCGGATAGGCCTTGGGTTCGGGTCTCCTCTACACCCCTCAAACACTGCCCACAGGAGGATTAGAGAGAAAAGTCTATAATATGTGTATTAGGGCCCGTGGGATGTCACATATACTTAATTATGACAACCACCATCATTTTACGGTTAGTTAGGGAGGGCCTGCAAGTCAGGCAATCAGCCTTTTATCTGTATTGCCCAGAAAATCACCTTAACTCTTGGCTGATCAGGTTCGCATCTCCTTGTCCTAAGATTCCACGACAATTAAACTGTACTAGCAGCTGAGGGCCAGCAACAAGGCTGGGCAGCGGACAGGGGTGCAGAGAGCTGTTCCGCCCTACGGTTGCTTGATCAACCACTCAACCAGACAGTGATTAAGACCCTCATTCCCCCAAACCCTTTTTTTTACAATAGAAATGCCTGAAATATGAAAAGGTAGAGAAAACAGTCTAACAAACCACCTTACACCCATCATACCAATCCTAAAATTATTAGGATTTTGGTCCCTTTTTTTTTCTTCTTTTCTAAAGCTTTGTAAAGGAAATCACAAATGACATGTCATTTCACCCTTATTCGATATAATTCAATATGCAGCTTTTAAAAATATGGAGAAACAAGTCCCTTAACAATAACTGAATGCACATGTAGTATTTAAAAAAACATTCACGTGGAACGTATCTGAAACTAGCCTCCTGGCCATCTGGGCTCAAAGTCTAGCCCAGAAGGGCAGAAATCCCTGCAGTCTATACACAAGGTGCCAAAGTGCCAGGACTTGACCTTCCCACTGCCTTGTTCTCACCCTGGCCACAGATGCCCAGGAGTTAAGGTTTCCTGGCACCATTCTCCCAAGAAGCTGGCCGCTATTCTTCTGCATTTCTGTTCCTAAGGTCCAGGAAGAAAATCATCTGCTCTGATGTTCAGGACTCTGTGAGCTGCCACCTCCAGGAGCACCTTACTTGCGAGGAGGCCCAAAGGAAGCACGAAATGCTGAGTTCAATGCCGTGATTCTGTAAGATTTTTTAGACGGAGGACAGGTGGGGTGGTGAGAGAGCTTTTGGAAAAAAAATGTTTGGAAGAGGTATTCCCTTTGTATCGCTGGCTCCATAAAAATCCTGTCTGTAGATGAAACTGCAATGTAAGTGAGTTAGAACCCATTTCTTTCATAAAGACAAGTCTAAACTACAAAATCTTCCCTTTCTGAATCAAATAAAAGGAACTTCAGCAACCACAGAACCTACTCAAAAATGAGGTGGGAGCATGTCCTCATGGTTAAGACAAAGGCTTTGAAATTGGCTTCTTTTTTCTTTCTCCTCCCCGTCCCTAACTCCTTCTAACACTTGTTATATGAGTTATGAGAAGGTGACTGCCACACTGAGCCTCTGTCTTGTCAACAACAAAATCAGAATAATAATATCTGGCACAGAAAGATGCTGTTAGGATTAAATGAGATGACCAATGTGATACTTAAACCAGTGGAGGAAAAATAAGTGTCTTGTGAATAGCTCCTATGCTTACACATTGCAAACATTGTTAAGATCTCAAAGAACACAGGAAGAATACAAAGATTTCGTCTTGTGAACCTACTTCAATCAACTGGTTGGAGCTACATGGACTACTGTGTAGAGAAAAATTCGAGAGCCACCGTCAGAACAGCCATGCCGGGAGCCCACTGATTTTGCCTCTCTTGACCAAGGTCAACCTTATCATCCTGTAAATATGGGCCAAGAGGTCAAGAATTTACATGTTCACCCACAATCACTTTCTAGAACTACGGTTACCATGACCAACACAAATAATAATAAATAACACACTGAAACAAAATTAAATCATATGTTAACTGCTGTCTCATCCTTCCTCCTTCCAGCACGGGATAAGGTAGGAACAAGGCTCTCGCCAAGAGTCAGACCTTGATATTGGACTTCTCAGCCTCCACAGTAGTGAGAAATAAATTTTTTATTTAGAAAAAAAATGGCGTATTATAACTATAGCTTAAATGCACTAATGGCTCATTTTTAAGAAGGAATTAAAATAATGGTAATTAGCAAGAGGCAGCTCAGCAGCCTACATATAAACTGAATGGAAATTTCCTTCTCTTAGTCTCTAGTGTGTTACTTGAACCAAGTTAACAGAAAACAGAATATTTTCAGAAACAACACACAGTGTAGTTTAAGTTCCTAGAATTTTACATCACGGAAGATGTCATTTAAAATGTAATAGCGAAATGGCCTTCCTCCCTGGTACAGCCTGCTTCAACGTATTGATAAAAACCAAGATTAATATGCGAAAGGAAATTTTAAGAAACGTGCCCTGCACTGGTCCGTACCTAGCTCCTGTGTGCCTCCCCCATGAGAAGGAAACTGTACCGGGAGAGTGAAAGTCTGGGTTTGGTTCCCACATCACCACTTCCTTGCTATGGTAGACATTCAGATGATGCGTAGGTAAAAAGAAAGTGAGGATAGTTTCTTATCTTTTCCAAAGTTACAAAAGTTGAATGAAAAAAAAAAAACTACAAAACTATACTGTTTCACACATATAACATCAAAACTAGTTGAAGGGTAGAAAATAAAGTACCTAACAGATCAGGCAAATATGAAACATACCAGTTGTCAAAATCTAATCACTGTACAAGCTGATCATTGCCAAAATCCTAAGCATGTAACATTTTTTTCATTAATGTAACAATTATGGGCTGTTTAACCACTGTCAGCCAGAGGCTGGGGTAGGTACCGGGTATGTGAAGACCAACTATAAAGACTGCTCAAAAGCCACCTGCCTTACATATTTGTTTGGCCACACTCATATAAATGTTGGACCTCTAAGCCTGTCCACAAGAATCTAGGTGGAGTAATTCTGAAGCCATATCCACACGCAGTAGAAGACAAAAATGTGAGATCAATTAATAATGTCTGCCAGGGGCATAGGAAGAGGCAGAGAAAAGGGAAACTATAAAATCAAAAGTGTGTCAAAAATGGTTGCCATTCAATTTAGGCAAAAGGTTGCAGGTTTTGTGTAGGTGTTATGTGAACAAAAGCCTGCCCGATACTTTGAAAGTTTACACTGAATTTGTATGTCCAGAAAAATGTGTGCATAATCCCATAAGGGGCTTAGAGAGGAATGGAAAATATCTGTAATATAAATGCAGATTACCTTTATTACAAAGTTGGATCATATTCTCATGCCTAGACTAATTTCCTATATCATAAAACCTATATTCAATTTTATAAATAGCATACACCAAGAATCATAAATTCAGTTAATGCAGAAATTTAACAGATTTTTTTTTAAAAGAAGTGAGAAAAAGGCTGTTTTAGAGCAAATATCTGAAAGGACAAAAAGGGTTCTTTCTTTGAAGATATGTTTTTTCCTCTGACTCGACCTCCTTAGGGACATAACTAGAGAAGAAATAAATTTCACAGCTAATATATATGAAGTAACATGTTTAACATTATCCAATGAATTTATATCTACCTCCACCAAATAAATTTATCTCACATAAACTGTCACCTCCAACAGAATTCATTAAAACAATGTTATAGCTTCCAAATTAAATGCAATCTTCTAATTGGAATTTAATCTTACAATAGTAGTTGGTGGATTTTCTTTTTTAATTGGCAAACGGAATAATTCATTAGTTTGTCTTGTAGTTCTGTCTGAAGAATTTAAAAGGAACTTTGACGAGGGATAGGCTGGTCACTGCCGTGTGTGTACTGGGAGTTGGTGGGGGTGGAGGTTCCTTCATCATCTTCAGAATTCCTCTTGCTGCTTAAGGACAGAAAAGGATGGACACCCTCTCTCACCGTCTAGAATTACTACATTACTAATACATTCCATTACCTCCAAGTAAATGTCATGTTAATTTCTGATCTTCATCAAGCCAGACAATGGTTTCCACCTTGACTCCTAGCCAATTAGCTATGTGGAAAATATTCAGCCAATTATATTACTTGCATTAGGTTAGGAACTGGAAAGAAAGGCAAAATAAACGCCTTGAAAATGCTTCAGAGATAAAATGTAAGTTGACACTGCCTTCGCATGCTGGAGCCCGGGTGATACAATCTGATAGGCAGCTGCCAGCACTCATAACTGCTTATTAAATCTAGCCTCTCTTTATGGTGTGAGTGAAGATCTGTATTTTTACCAATATTAGGTTCATTGTGTTATGAAAGAAACCAAAATACTTAAGATCATTCGCTCCAGCTTATAAAACATATTATGTAGTTTATTAAATTGTTAAAATTACTTTTCAAAGTCAAAATTTTCAAGGGCTGGGAAGTTTAAGCACAACAAAGTAAAGTGGCCTGGCCCACTGACAGGCGGGGCACAAGGCAGCCCAGAAGGGGAGCCTGGCAGTGGCAGTCAGCTTTCCTGCCCCAAAGTACCTGCCAGCTGCACCCAGCTTCTTCCAGAAACTGCACTAACCACCACCCACCCCAAAACCGATGACAAGCAAGAAAGAAAAAATCCACATTCTCAAGTTTTATTTTAAAAAGCAAGTACCTCTCAGCCAAAAAGTAACCCCTTACTAAATCTTAAGCGATGAGGAAGTATTTTCTCATGTTTTTTATCATTTCCTGAGAAGTCAAAAGCTAGGGATTTGATCCTAACAGAGATCAAAAGAAGAGCTGTGGGCAAAGAAGGGGAAAAAGTGACGGGCAAATAACAGACAATAATGTCACACTGCATACAGCAATGCCACAAAATTCCAATTAGAAGATGCATTTAATTTGGAAGCTATAACATTGTTTTGATGAACTCTGTCCTTCCACCACCTCTACAGCAAAGGACAGCTTATTGGGAGGGCCAAGCCAACGCCCAAGCAGAGAATGATGAAGAAGCCAGCTTAGATGCCATCTCTAGTCAAGTATTCTCAGGAAAACTCTATGCAAATCTGGACTGCTATTATCACATTTATTAATAACATTGTGGCTAACTGCCTGTTAAATATGCAGCAGATACAGCCACGCTTCACTCGTGGAGTCCCGTGATGTGCATCTCTAGGTACCAGTGCCAACTGCAGCTTCACGCCGAGGAAACAGCCAAGGCTGATGCCCTCCTGGTGAACAGTGGCATTAAAGAACTGCAGTGCGAAGGGAGACACGAAGTGCTCAGCCCTGCTTTCCCCACAGCCTGCCCCTAAGTTAATTTATTATGCAGGCACGGTTATCACCAACATCAATCAAGTACATTACCCATTTTTTGACCTTAAAAAATTTGCCATAATGATCTATTTGTGCAAACCTTTCATCTCCCGGTTTCATTTCCTTGCATTTGAGTGAGACGATTTGTTGTTCTGGCTGCCTACCCCTGTGACTCTGACCCTGTTCTACCATGAGGACACTTACCATGAAACGCTTCGCTCAGAATTAGAGTTTATTTCAGGCCTAAAGACTCCAAATTATGAGCTGTAACAATTAATTGGTTCTTCTTTGGGTTACTCAATAAACTGTAAAGTTCTAAAAGGCACAGGACTGTGAATAAATTTTTGACAATGGAAGGACTAACTAGCTATCAGATGCATAATACATGGAAGGCCAGCCACTACATCGCGGAGGGAGAGAATCGGTCCTTTGAGTTAGCCCTGGAAATAGGCCTTAAGGAAAAACTGGGAGGAGGACAGAAAACCAGAGCACATGCGCTAGCTCATAGCATTTCAAATACTTCTCTCGTCTGCTAAAACACAACAAAGGGAAGTTTATTACAGTCTGATAAATACAAAGAACTTCCTTATTTAGAAAGAAAAAAAAAAACAATATTCAACTGAGCCTAACGGTTCATTTTTTCAAAAGAGATATCATTTTCATTATAGTTCCTCAGATTGATTTTTCAGATAGTGGGCCTTACCCGATTGAAATTAATGAATAAAATGAGCTGAGTTTTCAACATATCCATTCATGTGGTTTAGTTAAATTTCATACATCAATTTTATGATAGTGAGATTGAGTCAGACTCTCTCAATACTAAAGACAGAGATGACAGGTAACCAAAAACCTGAGCTTGACGCTATTGTAATGCCTTTAGAATTTCAACCACTTCTATGAATTCTCGTTGTGTATGTAAGACAGATGCAGCCTTTGTTCTCAACTCCACCTGGATCACCAAAGACATAAATTTTTGTGACACGTGCTATGCGTTCACTTATCCACAGATCATTCACAAAAGTCTATCGCAGCTGCACAGCAATGGAAAATCTTAAAAAAGGTTCACAGAAATGAAGGAATCAAAGGACTTGCCCAAGACCACCCACTAAAATAACTGAAGATCTTAAATGGCTCTAAAATTCAAAAATTTCATTAACTATTTCTTTTTCACTATGGACACGTTTGCCTTATATGTTACTGTTTACTACTGGCATTTTCTTGACAACACGAAAAAGAAGATGGGGGCGGTGCCTGTGGCTCAGCGAGTAGGGCACCGGTCCCATATACCAAAGGTGGCGGGTTCAAACCCCGGCCTCGGCTGAACTGCAAAACAAAAAAATAGCCTGCTGTTGTGGTGGGCGACTGTAGTCCCAGCTACTCGGGAGGCTGAGGCAAGAGAATCACCTAAGCCCAGTAGTTGGAGGTCGCTGTGAGCTGTGTGATGCCACCGCACTCTACGGAGGGCAATAAAGTGAGACTCTGTCTCTACAAAAATAAAAAAAGGAAAAAAAAAAGAAGATAGAAGACTGGATTTTTCCTCTAACTAGCTCCAGCAGAATGGAATACTCTTTATGGAGTACAAGTAGTCAGTTAGCAAACTCCTGTAGGTGGAAGTGAATTTTAAAGCCAGTAGTTTATCTGAGGATGAGCTGGGTCTCTGATATTCGGGCTAGTTGCTTCACTAAGGACATAGTGTCTATGGACAGTAAAACTAAAGGTTTTTAATCTATGAACCGCGAGGGATTTGTTGAGATGACCCTCTAACTATAAAATCTTTAAAAATCTGGCCCATGTAGTTGAATGCATAGCAATGTATTAGATACTTATCCTCAGAAGACAAGTACTAAGCTAAATGGGTGCTAGTTGCTGTCTGTAACTAAGGTTAAGTCCTTAAGACCAACCCAAGGAACTCAGAAATGCCAGTTAGACTCCCTGGGTTTCAGCCGTCCTGAAGTGTATCTAAACATACTTTCTGGGGTCTAGATAGCCCGGAAAGGATATGATTCTCTCACCTATGTGCTTTGTTTAAAAACATAGGAAATCAAAGGAAAGAGACTGCTTTGCCTCATATCAGGTAAGCGTTAGGTCTCCAAGTCCCAACATAGTCTAATCCTGCTTCCCTCCACTTCCGCCAATATACAAAACCTGTTTCAAATACAGTTGTACTAAGACTGAATGAGTTTTTGCTGATGGCTCTCACCATTACACGCCATTCATCACAAAACCCTGCAACTAAATGTTCTCCATAAAACTGACCTCATTCTATGACAAAGCTCCCACTGAATGATGTCAGAGTTGTCACCCAAAACACTTGGCCTCAACTGATAATTGTCCATGATAATGACAAGTCACAGTGTCTGTTACCACAGGGGGGGATGGCTGAGGACTGGAACAGATGCTACCAAATACGGAAAACACACATAAGAACAAAATATGACCATGTCCGTTTTAACCTCCCCCTAAAAAGTCACTGAATAACCTGAGAAAATAATAGCATGCCCAAAGCCTTTCACAAAACCTTTGCGAATCCAGAGCATTGATTTTTCAACTGGTGGGCCGTAGCACACTGGGGTGCTGTGAGGGGATATCGAGTGTGCTGTGAAAAGTTTTAAAGATTAATTAAATTATTCTTGAAAGAAGTTCAAAGCATAGTAAGTATATGCCTTTCTTTCCTTTTTTTTTTTGATCGCCATCATTTCAGTGTGCTGCGGAAATTTAACCATAGTTTCAAGTGTGCTGTGAGACAAAAAAGGGTTGAAAAACGCTAATTTAGAGTTTCCAACCCTTTAGCTTTCTCAAGTGTCCTAATCATGTGAGAAGCTAGGGATGGGACTCTCTCCATGAACCGATCAAACTTAAATTTCCCCTACACCTCAAAAACTGAAGTTTGTTTCAGGGTGGCTCACATTTTCACAAGTCGTAATGGGACCGAAGCGGCAATGACTCAATTCAACTGTACGTGTGGTCCATGGTTCAGATAATCTACCCTGCTGAGTAGGATTAAAACAAAAAAGCAAAGTTCTCCTGTGTCCTGTGACGCCTCGTGTAAATCCTCAGACCATCACAGGAATTCTCTGAAACGGGATACAGAGAACGATGACAAGGTCTGTTCCTCCTTTCCTGCTCGGTGGGCAGCTGTCCTGATGGAATTTTTGTCTTGTGAATTTTCAGATGAATAATCACAAACGTTCACTCACCCTTTGGGCTAGCAGGCGTCACATCCATCCGTTCATGGTTGACAGCAAATCAGAGAAGGGGTTGAAGCCCTCACCATTGCCACAATGTTTCGTTCGGAAACTGGAATTGTCAGCAGAAGCTCCTGGGACACTGCAACATATGCAACAAAAATATATGTATATTTTTTTACACATAATGAAGATGTAACTTCTAAAAACCACCACTTCCTTAAACTTGAAAACACCAAGACCAACACAGATTCTAGAGTTAGGGGAAAACACCGCTCAAGCGAGACGGTGTCAATACACCAAGTGTGATGCTGTCAAGCATGAACCGGAAATACTGTTTAGAAAGATACACTTACCAATCACTCCAACATGTCCACTGCAAGGTTGTTACTTACTGTGAGGTTTGTGCCAAGCATTTTAAAAGTTTTAGCATTACAAAATATCACACTCCATTATAAAATATGCAGGTAACATTAAGCTGTTTTAACTCAAACTCTCACTTGGATAAATGTACCTACCATTCCCATTAAGTAATGATCTTTCCCAGAGGACCGAAAACTATATACAAACTATAAATAAACTATTTGAGAATTCTTTTAAAATAAGTTATCTTTAACAGAAATATAAAAATGAACACAGTTTCTCCACCCCTGTGGGAGATGGTACTGTAGCCTCACTCAGAACATTTTAAGGGTGGGAGATTACTGTATTAAAAGCACCTGTTCTATAAATAAGAATTGGAATAAAGTTATTCAAAAATGTATTGAGCAATTATATGCTTCTATAACATTTATTTATTTAATTTTTCTTATCTTCAATGCTTGGCATTTAGTAAGTGGTCAATGTCCTTGTATTAAACTTCTGAAAATAAAAAATAATAATGATAATGAACACAAAACTGGTAAGAATAAAGTAATTCTATTTTGTTTTCTAAACTGGTTATGAATTACATAAGAAGCAATAGGTATGAAAATAGTGCCCCCAGTAGAAAACACCTTGGGTAGTAATCAGGGTTGGAAGCTGAGAGGCCTGAGTTCTGGAGTCAGCACTGTCATCAACCACATGACCCCAGGAGAGCCACTTAACATCTCAGGACTCCCGACCCTTGACCTGCAAGGTCAGCACATTAACTCTCTGAATTCCATTTACCACTAAGCCTGTCTTCCTATGCTTCCCGGATAAAGCATACTTATTCCAAGTAACCTAACCTATTAGCTTTTCCTTTAAGCTTCCTGATTAAAAAGAGGTTTTAACCGTGAATGACTATTATGCCCCACTGCCATCAACATCAAAGATGCACAGTGGGCAGAGTTTTGTAAGAGCTTAGAAGAATTTTCAACCTGGCACTAGTGCCCAGGCCTGGTGAGCTGGCACCCTCAGTGGCTGAGGAGACCCGCTAGGTGCCCATGACAATTTTTCCTTCTTCTCCAGACAGCATAGTTCCAACTCTTGTGGAAATCTGTCCAGATGTGCTCTAGACCAATGCTTCTCAAACTTTTATGTGCTGAAGCAACTCCTGGGAGAGTTTTTTTTAAAGAGTCACAGATTCCTATTCAGGAGACTAAGGCAAGAGGATCTCTTGAGCCCAGGAGTTTGCAATCGCTGTGAGCTATGATACCATAGCACTCTACCCAGCGTGACGGAGGAAGACTCTGTTTCAAAAAAATGAAAATAAAAAAGTACAGATTTCTGCGTCCCACTCTCAAAGACTTGTCTGATCCGTAGGTCTGAAGTGGGGTCTCAGAATCTGCATCTCAAGCCAACGACCGGGGGACGCTGATACTGCCAGTCACGGACTCTACTTTGAGTGGAAATGAAGATGCCCTCCTGCTCTCCACGGCCCTGTTCTCCAAGCCCACAAGCAGCCCTGAGACCCAAGGAGCATTTCCAAGGCTGACAGGCTCCCCCAAAGCTACAGAGTCTATGTCCCATCGCAAAAGGGGAATGGGACATTGCTGAAGTTGTTGATCACTTTTGGGATAGAATTAAAACTTCTTTCCACATACTCCGATCCCTTTCTACTTCGCTGACATGACTTCAAGCTACCAACCCAACCCCTAACTACAACCAGCACAGATCCAGCGGCCTACATGGTGCCTTCCTTCTGTTTCAAGCAAGCCAAGTGTTTTCCTATCTCGGGGCTGGTGCATTTGCTATACTAGCTTCCCAGGATGCCACAATCCTATTCCTTACATGACTGGCTCCTTCTCATCACTGCGTCTTAGGGACAAAGGCCACTTCGAGACCTGCCTGCCTACTCACACTCGGTTCCCAGTTACCCTCCCTTGTATCACCTATTGGCTTACTTCAGAGCGCGTCACAACCTGCAAACTTTTTCCTCATTTATCTACTTGCCTTTTCCACCAGAATATAAACTCAGAGAAAGAAAGAAACTCGGTTGTTTTGTTCATTGCTATACTCCAAAACTTCAGAAAAATGCCTGGCTTGTAGAAGGTGCTTAGTGTAAATTTTTGAATAACAAATGAATCAACAATTGAAAAAATCCCCCAGCATCCTCTAAAAGCATAGCAGACATTTGCTGAAAATTCACTATGTACTGCATATAATTTTAAGTATTTTTTAAAAGTTATTTCATTTCATTTGATTCTGACAACAAAGTAGTATTATCACAAGCTCAGTATCTAGATTTTTTAACATACAACGTTTTAGTAGCTGGATTCTATAAGGCTTGCACTTGTAGGAACTCCAACTCTTTCCTGCAGATATGTTAACACAAAAATCGGAGGTTCCTCCCCTTCTAACTCAGGCTTGCCTGAGAGAGTGCTGGCTGTGACACCTGATAGAAGACACTTATCCTTTCTGAATCTACGCTTCATTTTCACACAAGGAAAGCTCAGGAACCCCACAATGAACAGGCAGATAAAAGCAAACCAGCAAAGCAAATCAGGTGTAAGGTAACAGGGAGAAGCAAGAAATGAGGCAAGCTGGAAACCCCCACATTCTCAGCAGAAGGTGGAGCCGGTGCACTTACTGCCACATATGAACACAAACAACCCCGTATCTTCAAAAGCTTTCAACTATACAAGTGAAGGCAATAATCCAGATTTCATAGTTAGTGCAATTTCATAACTTCTCAAAGATGGAAACGAATTTTTGAACAGTTAATATATTTTTTAAAACCTAACAATCTTGCCACCACCGCAGCAAATGATTTCTGAGGTCAACCCCATGTCTCCACTGTTGTGATTCTAGAATGATTCAGAAGCATGAAGAAGCTGTATGAGTGAATAAAGAAAAACACAGCAGGCATCTGGGCAGATAAGGACTTTCTGGAGGAATTCATTATCTTGAGTAAGTTTTAGAAGGAACTAGAAGATTGGGTGGAAAAAGCATGCTACAGGGTCAGAAAAGCATACCGAAAATCTCAAGGTGGGGAGGAGGCAATCGCCAGCAAAGAACAATCAGTGAGGAGAGGCAGCTTGCGGGAGTCTAATTTTCACTCCAGACTGAAGCAGTGGCAGGTTTCTAGGAAAGACATAAACTGGTCCAACAACACCTAAGACATTAGTGCCGTCTTGATTGACTCCTAATAAATTAACCAGGTATATCCCGACATAAAGGACGAATTATTAGGGGTTCTTCTTCCCCAAACCCAGCTGACCTGGTTCGATTACTCGGCTGAGCTAGAAAGTTCAACCGAGGCACAGCGGTACTTGAAAGCAAAAATGAATGGAAACAGAAAATAAAACTGGAGCAGCACAGGCAGCGTGAATAGAAAGTAAAAGTAACCTGCACAAGTTTCAATGTAACAAAGACAAATTTTATTTAGGAAGAACCAAGAGAAAGTTTAGAGAGCTTCTAAAGAGAGTTCGCAAGGAGGACCCTCTCAGGAAAGAGGTGAGAAAGATGCAAATAAGGGCAGTTTGGAGGATAAAGGATAAAAACCCCTCTGAAATAGGCTGTAAGTCTTTCACTGGTCTCCTGCACTCCAGGCATGACTGCCCTTTTCTGTCGGTCACTGATTACCTAGCCACATGCCCACGTTCTTTTCCCTTTTGGAGGGAGAACTGTTGAGTGATGAATGATCCAATGGGCCCTCCAGACTTCCTTGCTCTGCAGGCCAGGTTTTCCTCCCATCTCCCGTGAAGCCTCTTTTTTTGTGTCCCTCCTCACAAATCACCACTATGATTTGTGCAATTGTTTTGCTTTTATATTTTGGTGCGTATTCTGTTAAGAATCTAACAGACACAGGTCTGAATTCCATGTTCATGTAGCTCTACACTAACCAAAATGCTTAACTGCTCTGAGCTCTAGAAATGAAAAATACTGCAACTGAAATAAAGAAAACACACAAAAAGAGAAGACCGATATCCAAATTATCCAGAAAACAGCTCAGAGGGGGACAAAACCAAAACAAAATAAACTTTTCTACCTAGAATTGTATACCCAGAAAAACTATCTCCCCCAAATGAGACAGAAATTGGAACTTTTCAAATAAACAGAAGTATTACCTCTCTAAAAAAATCCATGCTAAATTTTAGGCCTAAAGAAAATAACTACAGGAAGAAAAATAATGGGGAAACTTCTGAGTAAATGAAAAGTAAATGCATTAATAAAACAATGTACAAGTCTCAAAATTGTTTTTAAAAATCTGGCACTACCAGCAGCTGCTTCCTACCCCAGCTAATCTGAGTGTGCAATTGACAGATCAGCTTGAAATGGAGATTCCCACCCTCCGTAATCCACAGAGTCTGAATCAGGTTCCAGGAATCTGCATTTCTACCAGATAACCCAAGCAACTCTGATGAAGATCTGAAGAGAATCGCATTGCCAAAGAATTGTTTTGTGAACCCCTGGAGTTGCAGGCTTCCCATAAAAGCCGCAGCATAAAACACTGGCCAGCCTTTGTTTGTTCTTTGCCACTTGACTAAAGCCTCGGAGCACCTGGGCCCAGGAGGTCAGCAGTAACCCTGCCTCAACCCTGCTCATCAAGAGCTGTAATAAATTAAAAGCCTATTAAAATATTTTAGAGAAAAGCCTAGAAGTGCTGAAACATTAATTGTGCCATATTCAATCTGTTTTCCTAGAGATTCGAAAAGCCAGATTACCATCTTGGGGGTCATTGGAAAGAATGAAGCTTTCTCCCTTTTCAATTTACATATTTAAAAATGCATGCACTCTGCCAGTGGCCACTAAGTCCTTTCCAAAGCTTTCCAAGTACTGTGGCTACTCCAAATGCCAGTATCTAGCCATGGAGAGAGAGGCTTGGGATGCCACTAGGGGCCTGCCTTGTTTTTTAAAGCAAAGGAACCAAAATCCCAGGGCCTGTGGTTGCAAAACAGCTCCGGGAAAACAGGTAGAGGCAGCAACAAAACAACAGTGATGTTTTCTTGTTTTGTTCTCCCCTGTTTATTTTCCCTGAAGCAATCCCTGCTCTGTACAAAAGTCTGCAGGGAGCTGGGAAGAGCAGCTGCGGTTCCCAGAGGCCGGGACCTAGCAATCAAGTTGTTTACCAAACACTGCCAGGCACCAGAAAAACAACAACAGCACAGACAGCATTCGCATCTATTTTTCAAAAACAACCTCCAAAAAGTCTGCTGCCTGCCCTGGAACTTCTCTGCATAGCTGAGAGAAGAACTTAGGAATTAAAGGAATAAACTGCGTTGGATATTGGTCCCCATGGCCTAAATATAATCTATTATTCCATTTCTATTGGCCTGTCCTAAAAATGGAGGGCCAGGGTCTACAGAATTTCAAGCAGTGGACTGCTACAGACACCATGCTGAACTGGGCATTCCCAAGCATCCTAACAATGGCCGTCTTAGCAAACTAACAGTATTTGTTGAGCTTCTAGGACCTCACAGACAACTTCAGCAAGCACCAGAAACTCCAGGGGGGGTTATAAACACACACTGCTAGACCCCTCCCTTAGTGTCTAACCCTGTAGGTCTACGGTGGAGCCTGAGATTTTCTAACAAATTCCCAGGCGATGCTGGAGCTACTAGTTAGTTCCAGGTGCCACACTTTGAGGACCACTGCTCCCAAGCTAGATGCCTTGTAGCCATCCTGAAGATCTTGGAGCAATTTTTCCACCTTGACCTCTCCCCTGCGTTACCTGAGTGAGTACAGCAGAAAATGGTGCAGGGCAGTTCCAGAATGAAATGCATTGGCTGGCTTCCCCATTGCTTCTCCAGATGCCCGCCTACCACCTCCACTCTGCTCTGTGTCCTGAAAGGCTGTTTTCTGACTTCCAGTTGTTTTCAACCAACTGGGAGAGGGGGGTCACAGCAGGAGGCCACAAAGATAGGTTGTTCATTCTTCTGGCTCCCTATCCTCCAGGCAGTGAAGGTTGTGACCAAGACCCTCTGTGACCGGTCACAGCTCCTACCAGGACGCTGTCTCTGCCCAGCTACTCTCCTGTTCACTCACCCCTACCCTCCTTCCTCTTGTCCTTTCAATAAAAGCCAACTATTTCAGACAGAAACCTTGATACAAAAGTCAAATTCAGTGTGTTGTCCACTAGATCTTCCTTGCTTTAAGAATGCAAAATCTGGAATTTTATATACACGTGTAACATAAATGTGTGTGTATGTGTGTATGGGCACATTTATACACAAATGTACATATGTGCATAAGAATACCTGGAAATACACATATACACATCTTTACAGATTTTTTTTCTAAATACAGCTAAATCATATTGGTCGAAAGACCTAGGAGTCCCAAGGCCAAGGCCATGTCATAGGGTTTGCATGGATGTTCTCTCTGGTGCCACGTGCCACAGGAAGAGGAGGCCCATTTTGTCTAATCAGTTACACAACCTGATAGGAAGAAGTGCACTTGTGAGAGCTTCAACCTTTCTCTGATTTACTAACTTAGTTTCCTTTGTTGCACATGGCACCAAAATAGAAAGGGAACAGAGGTAGGTGGAGCGGGCTCCATCACCAACTCCTGTGAATAACTTTCTGACAATGCTGAACCCAGTTCAAAAAGCACATCAGCAGCGAAAAAAGGTATGTGTTGTCAGTTCATAAATAAAATGCCAATCTGCCTCAGTTCGTAAGGCTGGGAAAAGAAGAACAAATAATACTTCTGTCTTTAGAATAACACTAATAACAACAACTACCTGAGTGTACCCTAAATAAGCATCTGTCCTTACAGCTAAGTTTCAGAGGTCTAATACAAGCATTCACCAGATTTAACCAAATGGGTCACTATCCTTAACTTCATTTCCATGACATTCCCTAGAACTAATCATTATTACTTTTACTAAACTTTCACCAGCAAGATTTCTTTCAACTCACCAGAGGACTTATTGGTATCTATGCTCAAAAACAAGTTTTTAAGTAAACCCACTAGACTAATTAGAACACATGGGGAATACGGTTTCTACGTAATTACCTTTCTAGCTCTGAGGCTCAACTAGAAACCTCTCTGGTTTGTTTGTTTCTCTCTCCTTTTCGATAACAAGTTTCTGAGTGTTCCACTTGAAACTAGCAGGCTGTGAGCTCTACGTGCCATCTGTGTCTGAACGAAACCATAACCACGACTGACTTACCTGCCACTCCACCATGTCATCACATGCCCTCTTCAGGGATGAGACTGAGCACCAGGGCACCCCCACTGATGCACATCCCAGAACCTCTGTCCATCCCTCCTCCCCTTGGCCCCACGCTCACCTCGCTCCAAGGCCCTCTGTCTGCCGCCAGCATCTGGGTGAATGGAAAGATGTGCCCTTTATCCTTACAGGTGCCTCTCTCTCCTTTTCCAGAAGCCACTCACTCCACACCCCTTCACTGCAGGCAAGAAAGAGCTGGTCTCTCTTTCCTTTTTCCTTGCCTCCTAGGGTTAGGGTTAGGGAGGCTGGTGGTCACTCACCTCCAAGGAAAATGGCATCGCCCTCCTTCACTGTGACGCGGGATCCCTCCACACCCTGTCTGTGGTCACAGACCACACTGCTGCTCCCAGCCCAGCCACATGACTTTTACTTTCTCAGGTATTTTAGTACTGGTTGAGCATCTGTAATGCAAAAATCCAAACTCCAAAAGACTCCCAAATCTGAAATTTCTTAAGCACCAATATGATCCCTCAAAGGAAATGTCCATCAGAACATTTCAGATTTCTGGATTTGAGTTGCTTAACTGGTAAGCATACAGCACATATAATGTGACTGTTCCATAATTTTTTTTTAAATCTTAAATATTTCTGGACTCAAGCATTTCAGATGAGGGTACTCAACTTGATCTGCTTTATAATTTCTGTCTAGATTCTTTCAGTATGAGTACTTTGATCAACTTCAGTTGCCATAAAAATGGTCCTTCTAACAGCTTATTCAAGGCTTACAGCAGGCTTGGCATAAATAAAGCACTCAAATTTATTTGTTATTGTTTTGAGATAGGCTCTTACTCAGGCTAGAGGGCAATGGAATACTCATAGCTCATTGCAGCCCTGAACTCCTGGGCTCAGGTGATCCTCCTGCCCCAGCCTCCTGAGTAGCTGGGACTACAGGTACATATACCACCACTCCTGGGTAATTTTTAAAATTTTCTATAAAGATAGGTTCTTGCTATGTTGCCCAGGCTGGTCTCCAACTCCTAGTCTTGAGCAATCCTTCTGCCTCAGCCTCACTCCTGGGTAATTTTTAAAATTTTCTATAAAGATGGATTCTTGCTATGTTGCCCAGGGGGGTCTCCAACTCCTAACTTGAGCAATCCTTCTGCCTCAGCCTCCCAAATAGCTGGGATTTACAGGTGTGAGCTACCATGCCTGGCCCAAAAGTATTTATAGTTGTTGAGTGAGTGAATACATGCCTGTTCCATCTTAATTTCCTTAACCCTAAAAGGTTCCGGTCTACTTGAGAAGCAGTACAGAGCCAAAGCTAAGACCACAGGCTGCAGAACAGACTTCCTGGGTTCAATCCTAGTTCTGCCCTATACTAGCTACACTTGATCAAGTTTTTCCATATGTGAAAATTGGGTCAATATTTGTCCATACATAGTAAGGACTTAATTATTAGGTAATTGCTACTACTTCATCAACTCCTGGGGGCATGGCGAAAGCATGCGTCTCTCCATCCCTTAGAACTCTTCTATCTCTGTGACTGTGAATTCTGACATTATCCCGTCTCCTACAGAGCTAGCTCTCACTGGGTCATTTCTCCTCAACTTGCTCCTGGACTGAGACGCGCCCCTACCATCTCAAGCCGGTATCTCCTCCTCATGCATACCACCCACGTTCCCCTTTCTGAGCTCCCACCTCTTTTACATCATCTAAGAAGCCCTTCCAGGTACCCAGGATCCTGAAAACGCCCCGTATCACTCAGGATGTCTTTTTCTACCCACTTCCCATTGGAACTATTTGTTTCCTTCACCAGAGTGAGATGGTGAGGCAGGCGCTGGGTGTGATCCATGTTGATACACCCTAAACACTGACCTTACTGTGCCCAGGACACAGGAGGTCATTATATGTGATGCTCATCTGGGGCTCGAGAAGCCAGGAAGAGCTCTCCGAAGCCAACTTGACACTCTATCTATAGCAGGTTCTATTTAAGAATCCCCCAAATTCCAGAATCACTTTCATAAATTCATTCCACTCATGGTTCAATTCAATGGCAGAAAATATAAAATTTCCATTCCCACTGGCAAACTGGATCTAGCTAACCAAGCAGGGCTTACACAGGTGTCTGCTAGCAGGGCAAGTTGTATCCCTTCCCCTAAGGGACCGGGGGAGCCCCAGCCTCTCCCTAGAAGGTCGGTCAAGTGAACAGATAGCTCTTTGCCATCTGAGCTCTTTATAAGGCTTTTGTGGTAAACATGTTTACTTTCTTTTGATTGGCTGGGCTTATCAAGTATTTTGTTTTGAGTCTTGCTCTATAAACATGTTTACTTTGAGGGAAGAGCTTTTATGATAGCTAGTACATTTGTTTTTCACACTTTTAAATTCAAAGCGTATTTTTCACAGCCTGTGGTAAACAATTCGAGGTGATAAACACATTATATTATTTCATCTTCACACTGGAAAGGTGATCCCTATGTATCTAAGCAAAAGCTTGAACCAGATTGCAGGTGACCAAGGCTCTCTATTGGATGAGAACACAAATCAAAGCCATAGTGATATTTAAAAAGGGAAAAAAATTACAATGGTAGGTCCTACGGATGTTGGGGAGTATCAAACCCAAGCCTCGGTTTCCACAGTAGGATCGATCACATGAAGCCAGACGCCACAAAGCCAGAGGCAGTCTTGTTAATTGACGAGATACATTATTTTCCGTGAAAAGTTAAGATTACATAACCAGCATACATAACAGCTGATATGGGAGGAAAAGCCAAAGCAACATTTCAAAGAATGAAGAAACCAACTAGGTCACAATATTAATGGTCAGTCTTCTGAGATCTGCTTTTTGTGATGATTTTTCCAATTAGAAAAACAAGTAGTGACTTTGAATGTGAAAACAAAAAGCCCATCATTATAGGAAAAGGAGGAAAAGAACAAAGAATTAAGAGAAGAAAAGAAAGGAAAATAGCTCTTGAGAAAACCAACAGTTCTTGAAGTAGCATTTAAAAGTGGTGTTTATGTAGAGTCATCAGAGAAGATGGTCTGTGGATCTGAGTGTAAAGTCCCTTTCCAGTTAAGTACGGCGGTCAACCGAATTCAAACTTCACGGAATAAATCCCTGTATTAAGAGGATGTGTTCTGTAAAATCTGCACTCAGTCAAAAGGTTACACTCAAGGAGCCAGAAGGCCACACGGGGCCCAAAGTCCACAGGTTCCCCAGCCCCATTTCCCTCTGTCCCCAACATCTGCCTAGAAACAAAATCCTTTTTACCATAGACCTTTGAGGTTAATTCCAAATTACTAGGAATAAAAATAGAGGCCATATTCTTTATTAATACAAATAATACCCCCAACTCCAAGTTAAAAAACAAACAACACTAGTTTTGTTGAACCATAATATGGTAAACAATCTCAATGACTGAGCATTATTATGTCAGCATGCTAATTCCGTAGGAAGGGGAAGAAACTAGAAGGAGTAGTAGCCCCATTGGGGCCTTATCTGTCATTCAACATGGGTACTACATAGAACATACAGATATCAGAGTACAAACAGACTACACAGACTTTTCCCAAGCTTATGATGTGCTTCAGGGATACGTGAACAATAGGTTAGGAGAAAAGGCCAAGGGCATCCGGAGGCAGTCACCACTTCTGACTTTCAGATCATCTCTTCTATCAAGGAAAGAAAACCTAAAAAAATGGTTTTAGGTAGTCTTAGCAGAAGGGCAACCAGGCCCAGAAGGGTGGGTACACATGACAAATTGAAATAGTAAAAAAGATGCAGCTGGCTCGGCGCCTGTAGCTCAATGGGCTAAGGCGCCAGCCACGTACACCTGAGCTGGCGGGTTCGAATCCAGCCCGGACCCGCCAAACAACAATGATGGCTGCAACCAAAAAATGGCCAGGCGTTGTGGCAGGCACCTGTAGTCCCAGCTACTTGGGAGGCAGAGGCAAGAGACTTGCTTGAGCCCAGGAACTGGAAGTTGCTATGAGCTGTGATGCTGCGGCACTCTATCCAGGGTGACAGCTTGAGGCTCTGTCTCAAAAAAAAAAAAAAAAAAAAAAGATGCAACTTACCCCAGCTTTGCCAACACCACCTGAGGCCTTCTGCAAGTCAGTAAGCATCTTGGAGCAAGGGTTTCCCTTCCTACAAAATGACAGCACTGAATCCCATCTTTCTGAACAATCCTATGTCACCATTTTTTTTTCTTTCTCACGCTATCCCCCGGGGTAGAGTGTCGTGGCATCATAGCTCACAGCAACCTCAAACTCTTAGGCTTGAGCAATCCTCCTGCCTTAGCCTCCCACATAGCTGCGACTACAGGTGCCTCCCACGATGCCTAGCTAGTTTTTTTCTATTTTTAGTAGAGATGGGTTCTTGCTCTTACTCAGGCTGCTCTCGAGCATTTAAGCTCAGGTTATCCTCCTGCTGTGCTTCTCAGACTGCTAGGACTACAGGCGTTAGCCACCACACCCAACCTCCATGACACAATTTTTTTATGCCTCAACTTGAAAAACACACTTCAGGGAATAACCAAGAATTCCAGCCTACATAATCTAATTAATACAATACTTGGGACGTGCTCTTGAAAAACCCACAAAAGAATCCACAACTTAAAGGAACAGAAATGACATTTCAAAGGAATGTGATGTTGGCCAGGGCCTGGTTGTCAAGCAAACTCTAGCTTTGAGCTGTCTGGGCAGACAAATGACTCAGCTGGGAAAGGGCTCCCTGGCCAACCATAGTCATCTGACCCACTACCTCAAAGTAATTTTTTCTTAATCTTTAAAACGAAAAAAGTAAATGACTAATGAAATGACTAAAGAATTACTTCCAGACAATTCTTATCAAAAAATAAAAACGAGAAAAAAAACCCAAACTTAAGCACATCAGTAAGCAGATAAGAAGAACACCACTAGACTTAGAGCTGTCCAGCGTCCGATGGTCACATTTCCTTATGAGAAAGGAACAGGGGACATTCCAGGCTGGAGAATGATGTGGTTTGGAAATGTCTCCAGGAGCCAAAGGAAGAGCCGATGATTAGGGTAGGGCAATATCATCAGGGAAAAGTGTCAGAGAGCCAAAGTGGTGAAATATCTGTTGCAAATATGAGACAGAAAAAGGACACACTGGTCTTTCACCCTGGCGTTCAACACAGCAGGGTTTTAGACACACTCCAGAGCACAACGGTTGTAAAATCAACTGGCAGGTCTGACGCCCTTACTGCAATGCCTGCAGGGTACTCTATAGAATACCTGCCTTTGATCTGTCCCCTGGCTAAGCCTTACAGCAGTGGCACAAGCAAAGACTGTCATGTCACAGATGAGGAAATCGGGGCTGGAGAAGTAAAGCCCTTTACCCAACACCAACGCTGGTAAGGGACAGAGCCCTATCAATCCGAAACCTAAGTCTCCTCCCTCAACTGAACTCTGTTTTTCCAACAGCTCAATCAGGGAAAGTAAGAACATGTAGAAAGGCTCCCAAGATAAAGCCAAACTGGGAATACAAGGGTTACATAACTCTATTGGAAGCTCCGTATCATCCTCCATAGTCTAAATCTCCTGGCTTCTTGCTTAAAGTCAGGCATATCCAGGAAGTAGGAAAGCACACTGCAATCAGCCCTGGGAGTGCAGCCTGCAGGTGACCGCTCCCCCGAAAAGGAGACAGAGCGGGGTCCATAAGGGCAGGTGAAGAACGCATTCGAACCTCCGGCTGTCCTTGCAGGAGGGATGCTCTCCACTCCTTCTGTCTCCTCTGGTTCCCCCACTTCCTTCTGATTCATGTGTAGACACCGTCCCTCCTCCGTCCCTCCTCCCTCCCTCCTCCCCCCTCCCCCCACCGTGAATGTCACCTAAGGTCTAAAGGGAAGATTACTGCTTCCACCCGGAAGCTTCTCCAGTGAAATTAAATCAAACGTTTATTGATGTACTGTGGTACACACGTATGAGAGTGAGGTGGCAGCCACCCAGGCACCTTCTGCCTCTCAGCACGCGAAGTTAAGTAACAATGCAGGATTTAAATAACATTTCAAGACAACAATGAGAGCCGTGTCATGGGGAGTACATGATTAATTGCCAGATGAATGCTACAGACAATAACTGCTGCAAAGTTCAAAAGGAGGAAAGCAATCGCTTTCAACAAATGTACCCGAGGTTGAAACCTCTCCACTGATTTCCAGTTCCCTGTTTGCTCCGGCACAGAGCATTTGGGATATGGCTGCCTGGGATCTGATCCCAGCTGGGCCATTTCTGGGCCAATATATTCAAGCTCTCTGTGTCTCCGTTTCATCAGCTATAAAATGGAGGTAATGACAGTTCCCTTTACATCAAGGAGTCATTTGAAGATGACGAGGAATAATGCATGTAAACGGTAAAGCAGTGTAAAGCAGTGCTGTTACTTACATCTGCTGTCCCATGGGCCCATATTTACCCCTCTCAGCCTCAAATCCTCCCCACACCGGCTCCCCTCCACCTTCCCATGTCTGCCAAAGCTCACAACTAGCTGGTAACTTTGTCAAGGGTTCCCAACCTCCCTTCCACCAATCCCACTGGCTACCATGTTTACCTCTGGTTCAGTCTCCTTGTATCCTGGGACAAGAGCAGGACCAGAGAGTCAGAGCACTTGGGTTCAGCTCCCACCTGTGCCATTGTCTTGTGGTTCTGCCCAAATTACATAACTTCTCTAAACTTCCATTTCTGCATCCATAAAATGGGGCTAATGAACAGTCCTTCCCTCAAAATGCTGCTCAAGAGATTAAACTGCCCAATTAGAGAGCACTGTCCCCAGCCTTTTCCAACAGTTAGGACTCTGCATCCATATCCCAGAGCTGCTGTTCTCGTCTCTGCTTGGACCACACAACTAATTGTACATCAGCATTCCCAACTGTTCTGTTTCCCCTCTCTCAAATCTGAACACTGCTGCTCAGCCTTCATGATACCAGATCTGAGTCAATGACCCAGGGAGCATAATTATCCCTGTTTTCCTCTGTGCCCATCCATCTAATGTTACATCGAAGCTTCACAAATGCAAATAAGTACTCTCATACAGGACCAAGGCCAAGGTAAACAGACACCACCTTTCGGGTGGTGGACCCATACAAAATAGTAATCAATGGGGAAAATTCAGCTACAAGCTTTCAGAGAAATACATCACAGCATTATCTACAGAACACAGAAACTGAGAAAAATAAATGTCAATTTAAAGCTAAATACATGGTGACTCATACTGATAATGAAATACTACACAGCCATTAAAAAGTATTGTAAAAATCATAAGGGAATAAAAGGAAATGTGATCCCCAAATCATACCTGTTCAACAAATATTATTTGATTGATAATAAAAATGGTACCCAAATTGATTCTTTAGAAAGTTATAGTTTGAGTATTTACTGTACCAGCTGCTACAGTACTACATAATGGACACATTATGGAAATTAGGCTACAGCAAAACCCAATGAAGTTTTATTATCCTCATTTTTAAGACAGAAATTGAAGACAAAAAATTAGATAACCTGTCGAAAGTCACACAGCTAGAAGCAGGAAACTAGGATTTAAACCCAAGTAGAGCTGCCTCTTATAAAGGTATTAGTATATTTATAGCTACATTAAGTATATCTCCGTAAGAAAACCAGACTAGAAAGGCAGACAGAAAAACAATGCTCAAAGTAATTCTTTCTAGAGGGTGAGACTACCGATGAATTTTCTTTTCTTTTCTTAAGAGACAAGGTTTTTATCTATCACTTAGGCTAGAGTCCAGTAGCACAATCACAGCTCCCCCCAGCCTTAACTCCTGGGCTCATGCAAGGCAATCTTCCTGCCTCAGCCTCCCAGGTTGTTGGACCACCAGGCATGCACCACCATACTCAGCTCTATGTTTTGTTTTTTTTGTTGTTGAGGTAAGATCTTGCTATGTAACCAAGGCTGTTCTCGAACTTCTGGCCTCTCGTGATTGTCCAGTTTGACCTGTCAAAGTGCTACTAGAATTACAGGTGCTCCGCCCATATACATAATTTTTTTTTTTTTTTTGAGACAGAGTCTCACTATGTCAGCCTCAGTAGAGTGCTGTGGTGTCACAGCTCACAGCAACCTAAAACTCTTGGGCTTAAGTAATTCTCTTGCCTCAGCCTCCCAAGTAGCTGGGACTATAGGCGCCCGTCACAACGCCTATTTTTTTGCTATTGTAGTCATTGTTGTTTAGCAGGCCCTGGCTGGGTTTGAACCCACCAGCCCCGATGAATGTGGCCAGTGCCCTAACCACTGAACTACGGGCACTGAGCCACGGATGAATAATTCTTTTTTACATGAGCTTTGATTTAGTTTTTACATTCTTGACATTTATTACGTATCACTTTTGTAATAAGTGGGGATAAGGACAAAGGGATGTTTATTTTAAATGCCCAAATGTCAGCTGTCCCCTTTCCCCCGGCTGTGACTGATGCAGATGCTGGCCAGGCCCAGGGCTTGTGGCGGAAAGTCAAATCATTTGGGCATGGACAACTCAGAAATGCTGGGTAAAGCTGCCTATGGCACTGTTGAGTTTAGATAGGCAGGAGGCACAGAGCTTTGATCAGGGCTCACACATATTAAGTGATATCAGTATTATCAGCATATTAAGTATATTAAGTAATATCAGTAATATCTCACTATCCCTCGTGACTTCTTCACCACACTCGATGCACTCCACAGCTTCTCTCTGGAGATGGGACCAAACAAGATCTGAGATAAAGTATCGCAACACCTTTTAACCAGTTGTCCTAACAGATCCTACAACCCTTCCTTCTCAGCCCCTGATCTCCTAAGGGCTGGCAGAGAAACAGGGAAGGCAGGTTTGGAGAGGGATACCTGGCTTTGAATCCTGGCTCCTACTCCAGCCAACTCTGAAATCACATGGGTGTCACTTAACCTCCTTGCCTCAGTTTCTTCATTTACAAGATGAGACATCAATGCTCCCCAATCCCAGGACAGTGGTGAGGACTAAATGGGATAAGGCAAGCGAGACCCTCATCACCGCACCTGGACCAGTGTGATGACTGTAGCACCTGCTAATGCTGGCTTTGTCAGTCTTTATAGGGTTCCTTCTGTGGAAGGGCTTTCTTGCCATCATTTTCCATATTTTAAAGACTGTACTATAAAACAGAATAGATGTTTTCAAACGACACCTGCCCCTGTGTTGACTCTGATGTGCTCCGGGATTAGCGGGCGAGGGCTGCCAGAACAAAGCACCACAGACCGCGGCTTCAGTAACAGAAATGTCTGTTCTACAGTTGCAGAGGCTAGGAGTCCAAGATCAAGGTGGCAGGGTGGCTTGCTCCTTCAAAGGCCTCTCAGCCCTCTTTCCTTGTATTGTGACAAGGCATTCCCTCTGTGTGGGTTTTTGTCCTAATCACGTCTTAGCAGGTCACCAGCTGCATTGGATTTGGGCTCACCCTTGTGACCTGATTCATTTTAATTTGGCTATTATTGGGAAGTCCCTGTCTCCAAATACAGCCATATTCTGTGGTACTGAGGGGTTAGTACTTCATAGGCATTGAGGGGAGGGGGCGTAAATCAACGCATAACGCCTCCCTACCTCCTGGAAGTATAGGAGATGCCAAATTAAGAATCAGTTGATCACATGGCCAGGTATGGTGGCTCTTGCCTATAATCCTAGCACTTGAGGACGCTAAGAAGGGAGAAGCATTTGAGGTCAGGAATTTGAGACCAGACTGGACAAGAGTGAGACTCCATCTCCACCATAAAACAGAAAAAATTAACCTGGCACAGTGGCACACACCTATAGTACCAGCTACTCGGAGGTTGTAGCAGGAGGCTCGCTGGAGCCCAGGAGTTTGAGGTTGCTGTGAGCTATGATGATGCTGTGGCACTCTACTCAGAGTGCCAGAGCAAGTCTGTCGCTAAAGAAAAAAAAAAAGAATCCATTGATCCTGGGTTTAGCAACCTGAGCCACTGCAGTTCCTAACTAAGGAAGATGAAAGCACACAGGTACGAGAGATGGAAGGCTCTCACCTAGACACCCATGTGTATCTCTCCCCTAGTGTGCTAGGTGATACCCCACTCCTCCCAGTCCCCAGGAGGAGTGATGCCTCTCAAGGGGGACAGATGCCTCTCAAGGGGAGGCTGATGCCTCTCAAGTGAGATGTTCAACAACACTTTGGCCAATCATGTCAGCAGAGCCAGCCACTGCTCACATTTACGTTTGTAAAAACTCAGGATGGAAAGTGTTCATTCCTGGCATAAACTCCCCAATCTGGGCTCATAAATATAAATCAAAGTTGAAGGTCATTTTTAAAAATCAGTACATACCTCATTAAAACAAATTTTCTTTTAAAAAAGCCAAGTTTCTTGAACCACGGCATATAATTTACAAAGTGCAAATGTCTGAGATACATGTGCTAAATTTAAAGAAACAACTATTATTAAACACCCCATTATGTAAGGCAGTGAAATATATTTGCGCTCTGTACATCCGTTATAATATTTCAACTGAGCCTCACAATGTTTGGCAGTTCTTTCCTTCGGTGATAATAAAAGGCTTTTCTTTCCATTAAATATCTAAATTAAGTCAAATAGTGTATGTTAAATAAGCCCATAAGTCCTTTTGTATGATGCAATGAAGTCTTGAAATGCTTATCTACTGAGCTCTCTGGCTTAAAGGCTGGCGGTTTTTGTCCCCTGCAGAGCCCCGGGACCCTGCTGGCTTGGCCAGACTGTGAAAATAAGCTTCAAATGACCAAATGCAACTGCAACTTTAAAAGTAGGAACCAGACCAGACACAACAAACCACAGTGTAGTCAGCCTCACTTGTCATAATTCATGTGTGTGGAATTCAACTGTAAAAGCATTCACAGAGTGCTAAATTTCCTCCATTGGGGCATTCCGTGTGGAAGGTCAGATTCTGAAAAGCTGCTGATAAACCACTCCTGATTATAAGTCTACACGTTGTAGAAATAATCAAAAAAAAATTTACCCCCGACCCAGAACAGCTTGCTTGGCCTGTGCCATCCAAGCCTGAACAATGCAGGCCAACGCCAACAGTTTTGAATATTCCCAGGTTACAGAAACACAGGCTCAATTGGTGGCCCTGTGTTAACACACTGGGTTCCTTTTTTTGTTTCTTCTTTAACTTCCATTTCTACATTATTCTCCATCTTGATGGCCTACATAATGATCACTTATAGCAATCTTTTTTTGAAAAACAATCTCTTCATGGTTCAATGACTCAAAAATATAACTTACAGATTTTTAAAAGAGAAACTTGAATGGATAAATATATTCATGTGTAGATTTCAAAGCCATGCATGTATATATAGATGTAAACACATGAAAATGTAATAATCCAATTAGCACATCTTTTTTAGAAACTAAATTCATCTTCACAAAACTGGCCTAAGCCTCAGGTGGGAACGGAGGGGAACTGCGAGCGATGACAATGCTGGTGACAGCTGCCATGCAGTCAACATTTACCATGTGCCAAGCTCAGTGCTCAGCCCTGGACACAGATTCCTTCCTTTCACTTCCCACAACAATGCTCTGATGTAGGAACGTATCTTTTACAAAGGAAAAAACCACGGCTCAGAGATGTTAAGTCACCTGCTCAAGATCACATAGCAATCATGTACAGAAACCAAGACGGGAACCTAGTTGAAATTGTGCTATATTGCCTCCCAGTGGTGCCTGAGATACAGGTGTAGGGCCTGCCTAAGGGTAAGGTCATGGCCTGGTCCCTAAGAGACCTCTTATCCAGGTTAGGGACAGACAGCACAGCACGGGCTCCTTCCCAGGAAAAGATCCAAGAGCACACACGTCCTACGAGGAACCAAAGGAGCCACATCCTCTCTCTCCGGAGACACAGAGAGGACAAAATTGCCATCTAAAAATCAATCCCTAACCTTCCCACACCCACTTTTTAAAAAAAAAAAAAACAGTTTGACCCATCTGAAATGGGGTGGTGGAAATCGAAGTTCACTGTAACCTTGAACTTCAGATCTGAAGCAACCCTCCCTCCTGCGTAAGCCCCCGAAGTAGCTGGAACTATAGGCACATGCCGTCTTTTCAAGAGCTGGGGAAAGGAATCTGACTATGTTGCCAGTCTGGTCTAACACTCCTGGCCTTAAGTGATCCTCCCACCTTCGTTTCTCGAAGTCCTGGGATTACAGGCATGAGCCACCACTGGCAACCACTTCCCCTACCTATTAACTTTGTTGCCTTGTTACTAAAAGCATTACACGAATGTTCCTGAACAGTCTACTTTGCTCCTTTTGAAGACACGTTCAAAGAGCACATATTTAAGATTAAAAAGGAAGGCTCAGCATCCACACAGTGGTTATGGCATTAGCCACATACACCGAGGGTGGTGGGTTCGAACCCAGCCTGGGCCAACTAAACACCTGCAACCAAAAAATAGCCGGGCGTTGTGGCAGGCACCTATAGTCCCAGCTACCTGGGAGGCTGAGGCAAGAGAATCGCTTAAGCTCAAGAGTTTGAGGTTGCTGTGAGCTGTGATGTCACTGCACTCTACCGAGGATGACATAGTGAGACTCTTGTTTCAAAAAAAAAAAAAAAAAAAAAAGACAGAAAAGGAATAGAGTCCTCCTATTCCTAGAATGCATTCAGCTTTTCCTGGGTGATAAAAGATGGATAAAAGCAAAAGTGTCAGATTATTCATCTTTTAATGTCTCCTCAAACCCAAACCCAGTAGAACCGAAAGAGAACACACAGGGAGCCACCGACTCAGATTCTAGTTTTCACTCTGCCCCACACTCTGTATCCAGCCCCGACCTCCACAGTCTCCACGTCTGTGTCTCTCTCAGGCTTTCTGTGACCCGGAGAGCTCACCCTCAGGGCACAGAACACACGCCACCTGCAATAGTTAAACTGCACAGCTCCCTGACAGCGAACACCCAGAATTAGCAGCCTCATGCAGGTCTCGGATGAGTTAGTGGGTCCGTTTTAGGGTAACCTGAAAACAATCAGCGCTAGCGACAGTTACCAGTCATTTCTGACTCCTCCGGGCCCCCAGCCCAGCTTCTGCCCTCGACTCCAGCCGTGGGTGTCTATCTGCCTCCTTGGCTGGGCGTCCGCTGGGATATCTAGACATGTCAGACTCAACAAGTCCAGGCTGAGCTTTCCCCCTCGAGCAGGCCCTGCCCTTCTCCTGCATAGTCACAGTCCATGGCACCTATCTCCTTCCAGTCACACTCAGAAGGATAATCTTTGAGTCAATATGGACTCATATCTGGCTTTCAAATCCTACATTGATTCCGTTAGGAAATCTCATGGAATCCACATTCGAAACAGATCTAACTACTGCTCACCTTCATTACCAACCTCCTGCTTATCAGCATTATGGGCTATCCAAGCTTCCCAGCAGGTGTCCCTGCTCCTCCCTGTACCCCACTGGTGGTCTATTGTCAACAGCAAGAGGGATCCTCTTGAAATTTAAATCGGACCAACATCTACCCTGGCACCAGGATTGGAGGGTGCAGGGTATGAAAGCTGATTACATGAAATGGTCATTCTGGTCAAAGCTCATCTACCAAAACCAAAGTCAAGAGTTTGAGGGGAAAAGCACTCAGGGCACACGCAGGCAGTCCCCGAGTTACAAATGTCTGACTTATATACAACTTGCACTTACAAACAGAGGCTACTTAAATAAGTCCCCGAGTTACAAATACCCAACCATGACTCGTACTTACGAACACAGGCTATTATAGGTACTTGTTCTTATCTAATTTATATGCAGATTCAACATAAGAACAAACCTATAGAACCTATCTTATCCATCACCTGGGGACTGCCTGTATTACTTCTCCAAAATTTAACTCTGCAAACTCTGCTGCCCAGATGCCTGCAATAAGACCAGTTTCACCTAACAGCTGCTGAAACAGCCTGCCACAACTCTAACACTAGTTTTACTGATCATTGTCACTCACTGTTCAGAGCCTGCCAGCTCCCAAAAGCTTCTCTAGCATCAACAGGCATTCTCTCAAAACAACCTGTAACATTTCCCTGTCTAATCAAGCTTTTTTCAGACACACCAAAGACCATCCCGCTCTGTGTGTATGACCCAAACTGCAATTCTGTGATTCCCAAATAAAACGTTTAGCTTAGAGACCCATCCGTGTATTTTATTCTGCCTTTGAACAGTCCTTTAATAGCACTGCCCCAGTTAGCGCCCAGAGCCTGTCTCCCCACCACACTCTCCAGTTCATCTCCCATGGCCATGAAGTCTTCTAATGCCTCTCAGTCATGCAAGATGTATCCTCCTACCAATGGGCCTTCGGTTAACTGTTCCATTTCCTTGGAATGGTCTATAAGACCAACTCCCAACCCTTCTTAGAATCCTTGCTCAAGCAGTGCCTTTAAAGACACCTGCCTGGCCACACGGCCTGGCACACACACCACCCTCACTGCACAGCACTGCCAAGCCCCTTCCTTGCTAGTCCTTCTCTGCACACACCTTCCAACATGCTATGAGCATATATAACTTACTTATGATATCTGTCTGTCTCCCTTTTCTCTCTCTCCCAAGAACATGAGCACCCACAAGGCCAGGATTTGTTTTGTTCACCGATTTATCCCCACATGCCTAAACAGGGTCAGGTTCAAAGCAGGCACTTAGTAAATTTCTGCTCAGTGAATGACTGAACAGGTAAAGGAATCGAGAAGTGGATGTTCTGAGAAGGCTCCCTCCCCTGTAGAGAAGGACCTGTTGTCTTCACTTTCCTAGACACAGGGAGAAAAGGGGGCACATCCACACTCGGTGAATCCCCAGCAGATACACCACTGTTCTGAGACCTGTAAAGGGAGCAGACCAGGGGAGCTGCTCAATTCTCACGACTGCTGGGCCCAGACACAGCCTCCCAATTCAGCTCACTCACACCACTGTCAGTAAGGCTTCCGTCACCCCCCCCTGGGCCATGGCCTGGCACTGTGGCGTGGTCTGTTAGGAACTCCGCTACATCACAGGAGGTGAGCAGCAGGTGAACCAAGGAAGCTTTGACTGTATTTATAGCTGCTCTCCATCCTGACATCACCGCCTCAGCTCCGCCTCCTATCAGCCCAAGCCCTAACACGACCTACGCGTGCGAGGGCTCTGGGTTGCGAGCTCCTTATGACAGTCTAATGTCTGATGATCCAAGGTGGAGCTCAGGTGATGCTAGCACTGGGGAGCAGCTGCGAATACAGACAGATTATCATTAGCAGAGGTTTGACTGCACAGAGATCATCATAAATCAATTGCTTGCAGACTCGTAGCAAAACCACCACCACCATCCTACTCTGTGTAAAACTCTCTGCTGCGAAACTGGTACCAAAAGGTTGGGGACTGCTGCAGGAAGGGGCATCCTTTATCACCCTTCTTCCAGTGATCCTTTTTACTTGAGAACAAGACACCCAGGAGTCAGATGAGAAAAATACAGTTTAAAAGGTACAAAACTAGGCAGGCATGGTAGCTCACACCTGTAATCCCAGCACTCTGGGAGTCTGAGTCAGGAATTCAAAACCAGCCTGGGCAGCATAGCAAAATACCAATTCCACCAAAAAGAAAAAGAAGAAAAGAAAAGAAAAATTAGCCAGCTATAGTCTAAGCTGCTTAGAAGGTTGAGGCAGGAGGATCACTTGAGCCCAGGAGTTTAAGGCCACCGTAAGCTATGATCTTACCACTGTGCCCTTATCTGTATGACCCTGTGTCTAAAAAACAAAAATGTAAAAACTGTTATTAAATAAAAATTAATCAGACTCACAGCAGGCAATTTCAAAAGAAAAATATTAACATTACTATTTGCTTTTACGTTTTAACTCCAAAAGTTTAGTTTGTGAATTTTAGGACAAAGCACCATTCTCCTTGATATAAACTGGCATTTCTGGACCCTCTTACAACTCTATCAGGCCTGCGATCTTGCTTTTGGTCAAACCTGTAACTGCGGCTCTAGTATTAAAGTCATGCATCTCACACCTTCTGCATCTAACCAAAATGCTTCGCAGGATGTGGGATGGAAAGCTTCTATGCAGACCAGCAACCTCCCTTCTCTCTGAATCTTGCACTCACATTTCCCGTGTCCTTTTACTTCTGCTTGTTGTTTTACACTCAGATGTGATTAAATTTAAAAGAAATGTTCAACTAAATGGTATACGCATTTCCCTTTGATCAAAATTTACACAGCAAAAAACCCCTGCATATTTATACAGCTGAGCTCACCGCAAGTCATTGGAATCATGCTTGCAGGGTAACAGTCATTTTCAAGCTTTTATTAGTTACTATAATGATCGGAGACAGGGGTCATCAAAATGCCTTTGCCAGAGCCAATCTAACATTACTGCAAAGTCCCATTGTGAAATTAAAGAGGTCTAGAGAGAAGGGGGGTGGGGGGGAGAGAGACTTTTGTGCACTATTTGCTACAGAAGAGAAAAAAAGTAACTAAAGAATGGAACACTGAAGAAAATAGCACTTAACATTTATATCTAGCTCACCTTTACTGGTTTAACTCAAGCAAAAATATTTCTTCTACTAGGGTAGTGAGTCTCATTACTAAGGAGAGTTGCAAAAACATAACAAAACAAAGGTCCTCATCTTTTTAAGGAAGGAACAAAGGGTCAGAATACCCTCTCTCCTTGATATTTAGAAAACTGTTTTGTCTGCCACCAAAAGAATGGATTAATGACCAGTGTAGCTCTTTTGAGATTCAGTAATAGACTTTCTTTAATCAGATGTTCATTAAGTACAAACTTATACAAGAGACATGACAACTAAATACAATGCATGACCTACTGTGTTTTGGACCCTGGGCTGAACAAAATAACCACTAAAAACGACAATATGAGGACAATGGTCTTGTGTCAATGTTAAAGTTCTGATTTGATCACCGTACTGCAGTTATGTAAGAGAATGGCCTTCTTAGGAAATAAATGCACACGAATGTATTTCATGGTAAAGGTGTTTGAAGTTTTAAACTTCCAAATGATTTAGGAAAATTATATGCAATCTTACAAGTGTGTGCGTATCTGGCAATATGTCTGCAAAAGCAAAAGAAACAAAGGGAGAGAGAAAGAATGATAAACAAATGGAGCTAAGTGTAATCAATCAGCAAATCTGGCTAAAAGGCACAGGGAATTCCTTATGCAATTCTTACAACTGTTACATAAGTTTGAAATCATATAAAAAGATAAAGGAGCCCATACTCTGTATCCTAACTTCACTCCTAAAATATATTATTTTTGTTATTTTTGAGAAAATGAAATAAGTAACCAGAACAAATTCATTATTCTATCCATTCACTCACTCAGCCATTCAACAAACACACCATACATGGAGCACCCACCCAGTGCCATGCACGTTTCACTTGTCAGAGTTTTGCTCTTCCAAACAACTACATGAGAAAAGCATGGCTTTCCAATTGGGAAATGAAGTCAGCCACACGAGTTGGTCCTGAGAAAGTAACTAGAATTCATCTCACTCTGTATTCTTTAACATAGAGCTTTAATTAGTCAGAAAGGAGCATGAAAATATTATATCTTACTTTTGCTAAAAATATTAACCCACAATGAAGGTGATCTAGTGGGAGAAAAAAAAAGAAAGAAAGAAAACCCAGACATGGCTATGCAAAACACAGACAACAAGCACAACACGTTTACAAGTCCACGTCCATACGGCAACAAGCAAATGCTTTCAGATGATGGAAATGCTGTCTAGTCATGTGTGACATGACTTAAATAAGTAACAATGCAAGAACACATTTGTCTACCATTGCCCAGGGGTTTCTTGGGTTTAGCATCCAAACTGGCAACAGGGATTACATTATCAAGTAGTATTCTATACCACTTTATTCACTGTCAGGGAAATGTCTATTATAATAATTGTCAGTGGAATGATGTTTATTTTACCACCACCACAGCAACTTGGCCAATCAAATCAAGATTTTTCATCCAATCCTTCGCAGAGGAGGGCCGGCATTATAGGAACATGGAACTGATGATAACTTCTCACCTTAAAGCGGCTAAGGCGCCAGCCGCGTACACCTGAGCTGGCAGGTTCGAATCCAGCCCGGGCCCGCCAAACAACAATGACAGCCGCAACCAAAAAATGGCCGGGCGTTGTGGCAGGGGCCTATGGTCCCAGCTACTTGGGAGGCAGAGGCAGGAGACTCCCTTGAGCCCAGGAATTAGAGGTTGCTGCGAGCTGTGATGCCACAGCACTCTGTCCAGGGTGACAGTTTGAGGCTGTCTCAAAAAAAAAAAAAAAAGTCTTATGGGTGCATTGGAAGAGAGGAGAGCGTGTTCTCTTCTGCAGAGTCCTGGCTCAGCAGGCTGCCTCCTTCAAACTCCAGCTTTTCCTCTTACTTAGCTAGGTTATCTCAGGCAAGCTACTTATCCCCACCAGGCCTCAGTTTCCTCAAATGTAAGATGGGAAAACAAACACATTGGGATATTGCAAAGATAAAAAGCATGAGGTAAAGTGTCCAGAGCTAATGTTACCTGGACAGAATGATTATTTCCTCCGACCTGAGTCATATTCCTCTGGTGGCTGTGTGTCAGTATCAGCTCTCCCCTACACTGGATGCTGCCCCAGATGTTAAGTCCACTCAGTAGCCATTTGAGAAATGGTAGTTTCTTTTCCCTCAGTAGATCAACCTCTAGTAAGTACATTAGAGTAATAAACTCTCACCAGTGAAAAACTGTCAACTTATCCCCTTAATGAACAACTTCTTGGGGAAACCCGAGAAAATCTGATTGGACATTTCACCGTGTTCTTTTGCATTTTCTCTAGGCATATGCATCTCGCTAAGAACTTGAAGAAATTAATTAATACCAACAGCCAGCTGGATCAGATGATCTCATCAAGATCACCGGCAGCAGTAAGATTCCCTGACTCCAAATTTCTGCCCTTGTTAGGCAAACAGAATTCTTCCACAGATGGGAAAACTCAAGCTCAAGGTCAGTCAACCAAAAACCTTCCCACTCTTGTTATTTGCTGAGAAATGTGAGAAATGCCATGAAAGATAAGAATATATAGAAAACACTGTCCCTGCCCTCTAGGGAATTATAATCTAGTTCCCTAAGAGAGCATAAATTCACAAATAATGTTTGGGCCCCATTCTCCTCCTCTTCTGAATACTTTCGTCTGTTTAAAGGGAATATTTGAATGCATGACATATACTACTCTCCCAGGACAGGTCCATAAAATTTTACTTATGTGAGAGCCTCCTTGGCCTCTTCCCCCAGTTGTCCAACATGGAAACCACACATAGAAGATGGCAGAGCCGTAAAATGGAGGAGAGAGAGAACCTGAATCAAAGCTGGCAAGAGAGGCTGTGTCAGTTAGGAGAAAAACATCTGCTGGGTTGGAGCCATTAAATATCCGTGGTTTTGCTTACCATGGCCTGAACTATACACCTCCCGTTCCTCTGTGACCTTATAATCAATTCTGTCAACATTTAATCAACTTCTAGTAGATGTCAGACTCTATGCAAAGCCACAGGGGCACAATGAGGAGAAGGAACTGGTGGAGTTTCTGCATACATGAAGGTGTCTGTGTAACACGCAGTAAAAGAATGCATGAGCAGAGAGATACATGAACTTCCTAGAAGGCTGGGGATACAAGAAGTACAACTAGTTCTTGAAGAAACTTATCGTAGTACAGCTTCACAGAAAAGTCCTGCAGCTCAGATGTCAGATCCAAGGCCTTATTCTCAGCCCCGCAGATGAGCAAGTCTCGCCCTACCTTGGATGCTGAAGCACAGAACCATACCAGGGTTCTCCTGGGCAGTCACACACCTTTTCATAAGGCCCCACCTCTACTCATTCTCGCATCGCTCCTTCTGAGTTATCTGTCACTGTTTTCCCATGGTATCTCCGGTTCCGTGTAGCAGATATTTATATTTACGATATGTATGTAAGTTGGAGTAAATTTAATTCTACTCTTTGACTTAAAAATTAAAAAAAACAACAACTAAAGACTAAGTCTTTGGGATGCCTTAAAGAAACAAGCTAAAAGCCATTCCTCCTGATATTGTGGGAAAAGTTGCTTTCAACAACAAAATGCTCACTGGCTGCCGAATCTCTGCAGAGCTGCTGAGCAGCTCCAATGGGGTGTAAGCAAACGCTTTGTTCTCTGCAGAGTTCACAATGCTTTCCCAGAAATGGGGGGCCAGTTCCTCCCGAATGCAATGCCTGCCATACAGGGGTTATGTGAAATGAGGCAAAACCATGTCAAAACATTCTTGAGATACAGTTTTCCAACTAAGAATCGAGTAGGTGACCAAACAATCTTTTGATTTAAAATTACAATAGGTAAGTTTCTACCACTGAGTACGGGGGAGGGAGGGGAAGCAAAAGAGACAGGCAGATGGGCAGAAAGGAAGAAAGAAGAAAGGACGTGAGTGCACACATCACATTCTCTATTAAATCCATGAGTCTCCCCAATTATCTTGGGACATTTCTTCATCTTATTATGAGTGTCTGAAACACAGAACATGTTCTTTTCTAACCTATAAATGAACTGCTCAAACTTCTGTTTGCCTCATCAATTTCTACACCTTTTTGAAAAATAGATCGTTTTACATTCCTTTCCAATGATGGAAAAGAGTTCACGTTTTTTAAAAACATATATCCATTTCTTAGCATATGTGCAGAATGACTTCCCAGCATGAAACTGGCTGACCCCTTTAAATGTTCTCATTCCAGATAGGAGGGAAAGCCCATCTTGTGTAACTCCACAGGAATCCTTGCAGAATTATTTCAGATGAGAACCACTTGGTGGCTCATTAGAAATAGTGTCTGAGTCTGTCACTAAGGTCAGATTTGAGGACATCTTTACAAGGAAGTAAGGGGGCCTCTCCCCCCCCACATTTCCCAGCACAGCAACAAAATGCTATGGCAGTTGCCCGAAAAATGTCAGCGTGAGACTGCCCTCAAGAAACAACTTCAGAACTAAAATGTTCCAGTGAGGGAATGAGCAAGCCGAGCATTCCCAAAATCCTGAGAACTGTGTGTATCAGAAACCCGTCGGTCTTGTGTCTCCACTTAGCCCCTGGAAGCCAAAACAGGTTGGCACTGACAAGTCAATTGCAATCTCTATGACATTTATTATTTTTTCTCTAAAGCAACTCAGGTAAAGTCATAAGGCATAATCAGCAATGACAGTTGCCATCTGCGAACAAAAGGATGACCTGTCTCCCTTCCATCCATGCCAGGCAGCACATACGCAAATGAGAGTAGAAAGAAAAACACCCTAGGTGAGAAATGAGGACTTTCTCCTCACTGCCACCCGAGGTCCACTTGGCTATCGTGCACCTACTGTGTGCCAAGATCATGGTCACAATGGGGAAGGGGCCACCAGTCCAGGAGCATGGCAGAGAAGTACAAAGATAATTAAGTCCAGGGAAAGGGGTCCAGGGATATGACAGCAGCAGAGAAAGTTCTGCTGAGGCCCTCCTCTGACAGGCCCTCTGCTCTGTCCCTACAGAGAGCCATCAGGGGAGGCTGTTCAGATACCTGATATCTACACTGTAATCTGAAACAAAAACAAGAAAGGGGCAGAGAGCAGAAGCTCTGTTTTAGGCCTAACACTGCAAATCAATGACCCGAGAACCAGATGTGCTCTAAAGAAGTGTTTTGCTTGGGCCAGACTACATGGACTTTGTTTTCATTCAGTTTCCAACATTTAATAGTCAAGATTAAACATTTTTTAATTTTAATTTTCTGATTTCTTTGGAAGATAAGAGGAGAAGAGATCTGGCCACAGCAAACTAACACTTCTCCCACAGAAACAACAGGGTGAGGCCGTGTGCCTGCTCCTCTCTGTTGGCTTCAGACTCTCTATCCTCCCTCGCAGGCAGGGGGACGACATGGGAAAAGGCTCGGAGGACATTTAAGCACATCACCAATGATTTCAAAAAAGCTGGGCCTTGGCTTCAAGACAGCAAACTTTATGAAGCCCTCTGACTTGGTACATTTTCAAATCTCTTTGCTTGAAAGCCGCGGAACATCTGAGCAGCAAGAAATGATGCCAGAGTTACTACTACAAAGGGCAGATAACAAAATCAAAATAAAAAACAGCCACCCACAAACATCCCAAATGCCACGCACCAGCAATTGCAAGCAAACCCTTGGACCTGGCAGGAGTTTCAGGAGAGACACTGGCACCAGCAACCGAGCTGCCCGTGGGCAGCTGTCCAATGACAAAGGCAAAGGTCCCTGGGCTCGTCTGTCCATGCTAGCACATCTAATCTAGGGGAACTTATTTCTCTGTAATATTCATATTTCTCAGGGTAAACTCTACTCTGTTTAAAAAGAGAGACAGACAGACAGACCCAAAGACAGGAAATACCACCAGACTCCTTTTCCTGTGATGGTGTTTTTCAAGAGAAGCTAGGAAATGGGGTACTTATTAAGACAGAGACAGAGAGACAGAAAGAAAACAGGCTCCGCATTCAGAAAGGCTTGAGCTTCAATCCTGAATTAGTAACGTACCCAAAGCAAGGGAAATGACTTTCTGGATGCTCAGCCTCCCTGTCCCTAAGATGGAACAGGCCCTGGCCACCTTCCAGATTGGCTGTTGAGGGTTAGATACAGTTAGAACTGAGCCAAAAATAGCAGGTGGCACTACAGAGTGTCAGCACTGAGACCACAACCCAGAATCTTCCAGACCTCTGCCAGCCTCTGTAAGAGGTCATACTGGAGGAAATTTGACCCATGACTCGGGCCTACCTACTGTGCATGTGGAGACGTGGTGGGCCCAAGCCAGGAGGGATCAGCATAGAGTCAAGAGACACACTGGCACCGGTATGTTTCTTTCCCATGGTTTTCTCCCCAGTTCACACAGATTTTGCATTATATTCCATTATAGTCTCAGGGGTCACAAGGTTGACACCAGTAGTCCCCAAGCTTTTTGGCACTAGGAACCAGTTTCGTGGAAGATAATGGTTCCACAGGGCTGTTAGACTCTCAGAAGGAGTGCGCAACCTAGGTCCCTCACACATTCACATACAGTAGAGTCTGCGCTCCTGTGAGAATCTAATGCTGTCCTAATGTGACCGCAGGTGGCGCTCAGTCAGTGCCGTGAGCAATGGGGAGGGGCCGCAAACACAGATGAAGCTTTGCACCCACCACTCATCTCCCACTGAGTGACCAGTACCCAGGGTTTGGGGACTGCAGGTTTACTTACAAATTTAACTTTCCCAAGTTCAACTATATGAGCTGAGCAAAAACAGAAGGTCGATCAGAATGTGTCCTTACTTGGAACAAGATCACTACAGATATAATCAGTTAAGATGAGGTTGTACTGAAGTAGGGGAGACCTTCATCCAATATGGCTGGTATCTTTATTAAAAGGGGAGATTGGAACAGAGTCGTGCAAACAGAAAGAACTCTTCATGAAGATGAAGAAGGTGGAGGTCAAGGTGATGCTCCCAGAAGCCAGGGAGTACTAAAGATCTCCAGCAAGCCAAGAGAAGGTAAGAGAAGGGGATGCAACAGATTCTCCCTTAGAGCCCTTGAAAGGAGCCTACCCTGCCATCACCTTGATCTTGGACTTCTAGGCTCCTGAACCATGAGACAATAACTTCCTGTTGTTTAGCCAGGGGGTATTTGCGTAGTAAGCTATGCTCTTCTTCTGTAGGATGAGCCCCTGGCTGAAGGAATGACAAACGATAACCCAGAATATTCTAGCTGTTGAGGCTTTCTCTCTTAAGACAAATTATACCTAAATATTTTAGCTTTAGATTAAGCAGCAGCAGCCAACATGCCAATATACTGAGTAACACATTCAAAACAGTTAGAGAAGTCACTTAATTTTTCTCCATAAGATGAATATTTTATTTCGGGGTGCTATCCCAAGTCACCTTAGGTGACATTCTAAATTCACTATTTGCCAATTTTTTTTCTTTTGGAGACAGAGTCTCCATATATCGCGCTCGATAGTGCCATGGCATCACAGCTCACAGCAACCTCAAACTCTTAGGCTTCTGTGAGTGACTGCACAGAAACTTTTCTAGAAGGTGTAGCAAACACAGGCCCCACTAACCAGCCAGCAACAAATGTTCAAAAGAATGAATGAAGGCACCCTCCCAAAACTCAACAAGTGTGATCTGGAATACTCAATACTCTGTCCTCACTTTGCTGGGTCTCTAACAGTAGTTAATTTTAACTTGCTAGCAAATGCAAATGCATTAAAAAAAAAAAAAAAAGCAAGCCAATTAAGACACAAGTGTTTAAAGATACAAGGAGTAATTACAAATGTATTATTCATACCTAATTTACAAGATGAACTTCTTTCAGTAAAATATTAAACTGTTTACATGCAGGCTAGGAAGACAATTTTCAAACTGTTCATGTTCTACTATAAAGCAACAACTATTAACAATGCAACAGCTTCTAGTCGAGTTACAGTGTGGACAAGGCAGTAATCAGAAAATGTTTGACCTCAAGATATCTACTTGACCCCACAGAAATGCAGACTCGCCTGCTATAAAATCCTAAACAATGGGGCAGACAAGGTCACAGGGTCAAAGCGAGTATTAACAGGTCACCGTGTGGCCCACTTGGGAGCAATTACTTCCAGTCATGGCTAAGTGGACACTTGATTGAATACCACGAAGACAGCTCACATCCCACAGATAACAATCCTCACAGCAATTAAGAATTAAAGCCCCCATGATTCAGCCTTTATTACTCAAATGAACCTAACTCTTCCATAAAAAACTCTTGGTATATGCCTGATGCAAGGTCCAAATTGAAATGCCACCTCATTAAACAATAATATCTAATTTTATCTAAATGAATTTTCATGAAAGTACGCCACACAGCTCAGGAATTTTTAAAATGAATTATCACAAGTGATACATAATTTTGCCAAAACTGGGGCAGATAAAAAAAAATTAGCTCTAGGAATAAAGGGAAACATCAATGTTGAATGAAACGCCTATCCCTCCATGGTTAGAGAGAACAACGGAGATTATGGGCTGCTATGAAACTATGGTAACCTATTTTTAAAAAATTTCCTAATTTTCACTAACCTCCAATAAAAACAAACAAACAAAAGACAGTAGTTCCACTAACTGGACAATCAGTGAGGGAACTTTACCAAAAAATTATATATATATATATACACACACACATATATACATACGTATACACATATATTCATATATATATATATATATATACACACACACACACACACATATACATATACACATACAGATTTCAGGTCTTCTTCCCAAATCAATTAGGTGTGTGGCCTTAGGAAGTCATATTGTCTAAAACTTCCCAAGGGATTCTCACCCACTTTTGAGAGCTCTGGAACTCCCCATGAACAAAAGTTTGCACAAGGTTGTGAAGCGACAGCGGAAATGACCTCACCCTCTTCCTGCTTCTCTAGATTTTCCCCATTTCATGATCTTGCTGGGGCTATTGTGTTTACTTTTAGGATCTCCTTCTACTTAGGGCAAGGCATTCATTTTCTAATTATAATAATCAATGTAAAATGATTCATATTTTTCAAAATCAAGTAATACAAAGAAATTGTTAACTAAAAACATAAAGAGTAAGTGGCGCCTGTGGCTCGTGGAGTAGGACACCGGCCCCATATACCGAAGGTGGTGGGTTCAAACCCGACCTCAGCTGAACTGCAAAACAGAAAAATAGCTGGCGTTGTGGCGGGCGCCTATAATCCCAGCTACTTGGGAGGCTAAGGTAAGAGAATCACCTAAGCCCAGGAGCTGGAGGTTGCTGTGAGCTG
>CAUYON010110255.1:0-57233 GCA_963573935.1 Arctocebus calabarensis | reverse complement strand
ACTATTTAACATAGCCTTCATGGCCTTTTAATTACTATATGAAGACATTTATATTCTGCATTTTTTTTTTTTTGAGATTGAGTCTAACTTTGTGACCCTTGGTAGAGTGCCATGGCGTCATAGCTCACAACCTCAAACTCCTGGGCTCAAGTGATTCTCTTGCCTCAGTGTCCCAAGTAGCTGAGACTACAGGTGCCTGCCACAATGCCTGGCTATTTTTTTTAGAGACAAGGTCTTTCTCTGGCTCAGTCTGGTCTTGAACCTGTGAGGTCAGGCAATCCACCAGCCTTGGCCTCCTAAGTGCTGGGATTACAGGCATGAGCCACTGTGCCCAGCCAGGTACTTTAACTTTGAATCCCCAGACTTCATGAATTTACCCTTTGACTGTGGTTACAAAGCTTAGAGAAGTATTTTTCCTCCATCCTTGCCAAGACAGGCAAAGTTCCTTATTTTCTCCATTAATGGTGATTACATTCTCTCTCAACTTTCCTTTTACTAAGAATGTGGACTTTTAGGGAGGTGTATTAGCATGCTGCAGCTGGCATCACAGATTGGCTTAAACAACAGATATTTATTTTCTCACAGTTCTGGAGAGGGGAGAAGTTCAAGATCAAGGTATAGACAGGTTTAATTTCTTTGACACCTCTGTTCTGTCTTGCACATGGCCGCCTTCTTGTTTTGGTCTCATGTGGTCTTTTCTCTGTGTGTACAAGTCCCTAGAGTCTCTTGTATGTTCGCATTTCCCTTTTTTATAGGGACTAGTGTCAAATTGGATTAGGAGCCACTCTGAGAGCCTCATTTTCACTTAATCACCACCCTGTAGGCCCTGTGTCTTCTACGGTCACATTCTGCAGTATGGGAATTAGAGCTTCAGCATATGAATCCGGAAAGACAAAATGCAGCCCATACAGGGAGAGAAGGAGTCAGCTTCATTTGAAATCTGTTTTCTAACTCTAAGTTTTAAGCGGACATTTTGCCTTCTTTCTTATCCTGGCATGGGCTTAAAAAATTCAAGTTCATTGTTGTAACTAGTCAAATTCTCAGTAATAACTGCAACTTCAGCTTATTGCTTATCACTGTGGTTTGCAGTCACCTCTTTATGTTAAGCTTCTGGGGACTTTTCATTATATTTTTATGATCTTACTATGTATTTGTAGGAATAGTCAGTATATATTTTTCTTTTACATTTGTTAAGTGTCTTATAAAAGGGATGCTTTAAAAATTTTGTTTAATCTAACCCATTACTGGAAAGAAATTAAACTAAATTAAAATTAGCATATTAAGAATATTAATTGATAATGGTACAAAGCAAGAATAGAAAGACAAAAACTCAATAATGTACTGTGGCTAAAAGGAGTAGGGCACTGGCCTCATATTCTGGAGGTGGCAGGTTCAAACCCAGCCCTGGCCAAAAACTGAAAGAAAAAAAAAAGATAATGTACCAGTTAGTATGCTGGTTTAATGAATTCTTTGACTTAATTTTTCATACTGGGGGGAGCAAGTGGCAGAGTAGAGACATTACTTTAGTAGCCACTTGTGGTGAAACCAGGTAAAAAGGACTCCAGCCACCTCTGGCTGTAGGTGGAGGGAAGACCTTCCTGCCCAGAAATATCACTTCAGGGGCACAGAAAAAAACAAAAACAAAAACAAACAAACAAAAAAACCCAGGCAACTATAGGAGCTGACGAGATCAGGAGCAGTGGAAGCCTGGCACAGACATTCAGGGCTTGGGTCTGGGCATAACCCAACTGGCCTTCTGCCAGTAGGCTAGAGACAGAAAAGGCTTGTCCTGCAGTTTTTGGTTTTCTCTTTCGGACTTGGGTTCTCTGCAGAACTACCTTGAAAGAGCTTAAGTGAGCAAGTGAACTTGAACAATGCCCGCATCCAGGACTGAGCCACTGGGAGAGGTGGAACTCTCATTGTTTGACTGCCATCAGGGTGCTGCCATTATAGGAGGGATGCCTAGGAAGAAGAGCTCACAGAATCTTATTGTGAGGCTGGCATGCCTGCTGAGCTGACCCTTGAGGGGATTTGGATGGAATCTGCTACTCTTGGAAAGCCTCTTTGTGGCCAAGGAGCATTGCTAGGAAAGATGAAGTATATCTCTTAAGTGGTCTGGCAAGAACTACAGGTTCCTAAGTAAGGATTGAAGGCAAATAAATTAGGAAGATGGGAATGAGTCTCTTTAGCAACTAGATAGTGGCATTTAGCCCCCATCTCATATGACAGAATCAATAGCATGTTTACCATCTCCTAACCCTAGCTTGCCACCTGGTGTCCAGGAAAAATATTTCCATATTGAAAACAGAAGAATCATTCAGAAAATTAATAAAAATAAAAATTGGTTCGTCTAAAAGATAAATCAAATTGATATACCTTTGGCCAGATTAATTAGAAACAGAAAAGTAAGATCTCTAATAACCTCAATCATAAAAAAAGGGGGTAACAGCAACAGATACCACAGAGATACAGGAGATTATCACTGAACTACAAGAAACTCTATGCCCAGAAATGTCACAATTTCTGGAGAAAATGGACCAATATTTGGAATCACACCATCTCCCTAGACTTAACCAAGATCTCTTGAATAGACCATTATCAGGCACTAAAATTAAAGAAACAGTAAAAATCCTTCAAAGAATAACACTCCCTGGACCAGATAGCCTCACACCAGAATTCTATCAAACCTTCAAAGAGAAGTTTGTACCTATACTTTAGAACCTTTTCCAAACCATCGGAGCCTTCCCCAACACGTTCTATGAAGCAAACATCACCCTCCTTCCAAAACCAGGAAAAGACCCAACCAAAAAGGAAAACTATAGACCAAATTCAGTAATGAATATTGATGCAAAAATACTCAATAAAATTTTAGTAAATAGTTTACAGGTACACATTAACAAAACTACACATCACGATCAAGTAAGTTCATCCCAGGGAAGCAAGGTTGGTTATACAAAAAATCCATAAATATAATTTACCATATCAATAGAAACAAAACCAAAGACCATATAATCCTCTCAATAGATGCAGAAAAAGCATTTTATAATTCAGCATCCTTTTCTGATAAGAACACTTAAGAAAATAGGCATAGATGGCACATTTCTTAAATGGCTTGAAGCCATCTATGGCAAACTCACAGCTAATATCATACTGAATGGAGTAAAACTGAAAGCTTTTCCACTTAGAACTGGAACCAGACAAGGATTTCCTCTATGGCCACTGCTATTCAACATAGTGCTGGAAGTTCTAGCCAATGCAATCAGGTAGGAGAAAGAGGTTAAGGGCATCTAAATAAGGGCTGAGGAGGCCAAACCTTTGCTCTTTGCCAATGATATGATATTATACTTAGAAATCCCCAGATCTCTAAGACTTCTGGAGGTGTTCAGGAAATATAGTAATGTCATGGGGCATAAAATGAATGTCCACAAATCAGTAGCCTTTTTATATGCCAATAACAGACAAGTTGAGAAGATAATCAAACACACAAGTCCCTTCAGAGTAGCTTCAAAGAAAATAAAATAACCTATGGATAGAGCTGACAAATGAGGTGAAGGACCTCTACAAAGAGAATTATGAAACCGTATGAAAAGAAATAGCAGAAGACATTAACAGATGGAAGAACATACCATGCTCTTGGCTAGAAGAATCAACATTGTTATAATGTTTATACCACCCCAAACAATCTACACATTCAATGCAATCCCCATACTTTGAAGAAATGAAAAATAGTTCTTCATTTTGTATGGAACCTGAAAAAACCTGGTATGCCCAAAGCAATTTTTAAAATAAAAACAAAGCCAGAGGTATCACTCTTCCCAAATTCAGGTTATATTACAAGTCCACATTGATCCAAACAGCATGGTATTGGCACAAATATAGAGATATAGAGATATGGAATGAAATAGAAAACCATAATCCAATGTCTTATTGCCATCTGATCTTCAATAAACCAAACAAAAGCATACACTGGGGAAAAGAATTCCTATTCAATAGGTGGTGCTGGAAGAACTGGATAATCATACGTAAAAGCCAAAAACTAGACCAACACCTTTTACCACTTACCAAAATTGACTCAAGATGAACAAAATGTTTAAATCTAAGACATAAAATGATAAAAATCCTAGAAGAAATGTGGGCAAAACTCTTGATGCTATCTGCCTTGGGAAAGATTTTATGAGGATTTCAATGGCAGTCGCAACAACATAAAAAATAAACAAACTAAGCAAATAAATAATTACGCTGAAAAGCTTCTGCAAAACTAAGGATACAACAATTAAAGCAAACAGACAACCTGCATAATGGAAAAAGATATTTGCATGTTATGAATCTGATAAAGGGTTTATAACTAGAATCTACAGAGATCTCCATCAACAAGAAAAGATCAAACAATCCCATCTACTGGCAAGAAACATGAACAGAACCTTCTCTGAGGAACAGATGAATGGCCAAGAAACATATGAAAAAATGTTCATTGTCCCTGATCATCAGAGAAATGCAATTCAAAACCACCCTGAGAAATCACCTAACCCCAGTGAGAACAGCCCACATCAGAAAGTCCCGAAGATACCGTTGTTGGCATGGATATGGAAAGAAGGCGACACTTTAACACTTTTGGTGGTACTTCAAACTAAAACAGCCTCCATGGAAAGAAGTATGGAGAATCCTCGAAAAACTCAAATTAGATCTCCCATGTGACCCCACAATTCCATTACTAGGCAACTACCCAGAAGAAAAAAAAAATCATTGTATCATAAAAAGATTTGCCCTAGATTGTTTATCACAGCTCAATTTACAATCACCAAGATTTGGAGGCAATCTAAATGCCCACAAACCCAGGAATGTGGTATATGTATCCTATGGAATACTATTGAGCCATAAAAAATGATGGTAACCTTACATCTTTTGTATTAACCTGGATGGAGTTGAAACACATTCTCCTTAGTAAAGTATCACAAGAATGGAAATGCAAGTATTCAACATACTCAAAACCAATATGAAGCCAGTAGATAATCTAATACAAGCCTACACAAGAGAAAAATTCAATTCAATTCAAGATGGGAGAGAGGGAAGGATGGAGGGGAGATGTGGAGGAAGGAGATTGGTGTGCTTCCACTGAATGGGTACAATGTGGGGTGTATAGTCCCTGTTGTAATTGTGTCCCACTCCCACAGCTTTTGGGGGTGGGACAAAATTACAACAGGGACTATACCTAACAAATGCAAACACTATAATCTAGTTCTTTGTAACCTCAAATTAATCTGAACTAAAAAAGAATTGTTTATAAGAATGTTTATTAAAAAAAGAAATGTTTATAAGAAATTAACATAAATATTTACCATATCTGAAATGCTATGAACATATACAGTGTATAGGAGGGCACACAAATCAGTTAACTTTTCGATATACCAATAACAGTCAAGTTGGGAGTCAAATCAAAGCCTCAGTGTCATTCACGGTAGCTATAAAGAAAATAAAATACTTAGGAATATACTTAACCAGAAAGAAGAATGATTAAGGAAATCACAGATGACATAACAAATGGAAAAACATGCCATACTCATGGGTCAGTAGAATCAATATTGTTAAAATGTCCATACTGCCCAAAGTATGAATTGAATTTACAGATTCAATGCAACCTCCATCAAAATACCAAAGCCATATTTTACAAATCTAGAAAAATAATGTTATGTTTCACTTTGAACCAATAAGGAACTCAAATAGCCAAAGCAATCCTAAGCAAAAAGAACAAATCTGGAGGCATCACATTGCCAGACTTCAGATTGTACTACCAGGCTATTGTAACCCAAACAGCATGATATTAGTACAAAAACAGAGACACAGAGTAATAGAACAGAACAGAAAACCCAGATACCTAACTGATCTTTGACAAAACAGAGAACAGCATACACAAGGAAAAATAACCCCTATTCAATAAATAGTGCTGGAAAAATTGGATAACCACATGCAGAAGAATGGAACAGGAGCCCTAGAGATCTCACTTCTTACAAAATTTAATTCAATGTTGATAAAAGACCTGAAAGCCATGAAACCATAAAGATTCTAGGAAAAAATAGAGTATGAATATTTTTAGATATCAGATTAAGTAAAGAATTTATGACTAAGACCCCCAAAGGCAATTACAACAACCACTAAAATAAATAAATGGTGTTTGATTAAATTTAAAAGCTTGTGTATAGCAAAATAAATAATTAACAGACCAAATAAATAACTCACAGAATGGGAGAAAATATTTGCAAACTATATATGCAATAAAGGGCTAATATCTAGAATCATTTACACAAAGAACTCAAAGGAATCAAAAACCAACCATTAAAAAGCAGCAAAAGATATTAACAGAAACTTTTAAGGAAAAGACAGACCAATGGCTAATAAATGTATGAGAAAATGCTCAGTATCACTTGTCATCAGGGAAATGCAATTAAAAACCACAATGGGCTATCATCTAATGCCAGTGAAAATGGGTTTTATCAAAAAGTTCCCAAATAATAGATGCTGACAGGGATGCAGAGAGGAAGGAACACTTACGCACTGTTGGTGGGACTGCAGACCAGTATGACCTCTATGGAAAAAGTATGGAGTTTCCTGAAAGAACGAAATGTAGACCTACCACTTGATCTGGCAATCCCATTTCTGGAAATTTATCCAAAGGAAAAAGTGTTATTTTATCCAAAAGACACCTGCACTCCAACGTTTATCATATCACAATCCACAAATGCAAAGATGTGCAATCAACCCAAGTGGCCATCAATTCATTATTCAGGATTAATAAAATGGGATATTCTCTACCATGGAGTACTACTCAGTCTTAAAAAGAAGTGAATTAATACCTTTGCAACAATCCGGTTGGAACAGGAGACCATTCTCCTATGTGAAGTATCTCAAGAACGGAACAAATACCAGATATACTATTAAACTGGATCTAACTGATAAGCACACATGTGCACAGAACAAAGTCGAAGTCAGTGGAAATCAAGTAGGTGGGGGAGAGGATGGGTGAAATCGTGCCTAGTGGGTACAATGCACGCTGTCTGGATGATGGAGACACTTAGAATTTTGATTTAGGAAGTGCAAAAGCAAGCCTCGTAACCAAAACATTTGTACCCCCGTAATATTCTGAAATAAAAAAAGAAAAAAAGAAAACAATCCCATTAAAAGGTGGGCAACATATATGACCAGAAGCTTTTCAAAAGAAGATAGACAAATGGCCAGCAAACATGAAATAATAACAATCCTCATCATGGAAATGGAAGTGCAAATTAAAATCAAAATGAGATATTATCTTAGTTCTGTCAGAATGGTGTTACTAAAAAGCCCTCAAACAATAATGTTGATGTGATTGCAGAAAGAAATGAACGCTTATACACGGTTGGTGGGACTGCAAATTACTACAAACTCTGTGGAAAACAGTATGGAGATTCCTCCAAGAATTAGAAGTAGATGGGCCATGTGATCCAGCAACCCCACTGCTGTGTACCTACCCACAGGAAAGAAGTCATGTTATCAATAAGACACCTGCTCTCGAATGGTTGTTACACCACAACTGAAAACTACAGCGCTGTGGAACCAAACTAAGTGCCCACCAACTTGTGAGAGGATAAACGAAACGTGATATATGTACCCTATGGCGTATTACTCAGCCAGAAAAAGAAATGAATTAATCCCTTTTGCGTTAATTTGCATGGAACTGGAAACCATCGTCCTAAGTGAAATATCTCAAGAATGGAAAGCAAACACAACTTTACTCTTGAACAACTTGGAACTAACCAAAGAGCTCACAGGGGCACAAAGAGAAGTAAAAATGCTGGGGAATCAAATGGGAAGAGGTAAAAACCTACCTAATGGGTGCAGTGAACACCATCCCGGTGGTGGCTCACTACTGGCCATAAATCAAGCATTATAAAAGCTGTCCATAGAGCAAAAACATTTGTACCCCCTTAATATTTCGAAGTAAAAAAAAGTAATAATAGACAACATCTAAATTGAAGGGAAAATATAACCTCAATAGATATGTTTAACAGTAGGTTGTCACAGCTGAAGAAAAGCTTGAGTCACATGTCAAGAAAGACTGAAGTATAGAAAATGAAAGAATTGGAAATACAAAAATATCATAAAACACACTGGACACAATTCATAGACATAACTGAACTCACAGAACAATGAGTGAATGGAACAGAAGCAATGTTTGAAGACACAATGATTGGGAATGTTTCAAAACTGATGACAGTAATTAAAGTTTCACAGAGAGCTGTGAACCAAAGTAGGAATAAAGTAGAAATAAGAAACAAACAAGTAAACAAACAAAAAATCACCTACCTATATTATGGTAATACTGTTTCAAACCACCAGCCTGGGAATAGAATACAAAAAAGCAAAATTGCCAGAGACAAAAAGATTTATTAACCTTCACAATACCAGCAATAAAACTAATGATTTCTCAAGGGAATCAACAGAATTCAGATAAGAGAATATCTTTAAAGTTGGAAAAGAAAGTAAATGCTAACTTAGAGTTCTTTGCTTATTGAAAAGCTTCTGCAAATAGAGATGAAATAAAAATATTTGCAGGCAAGGATTCTGAAAATTCTTCACTGGGAGGCTAGCATTACAAGGAATAAATAAAGGGAATACAAATATGAAAATGCAAGAGGGAATGAAGAGTAACAAAATGGTAACCATTCACCATACAAAGCAAATATAATACAGATGTTCTCCAGTTTATGATGGTTTGACTTGCAGTGGTGTCCAGCCTGCAGCCCTGTGGACACACGCTAATTATTTGAGGCCTGTTTTGCTTATGTCAGGTGCCAGATACCACAAAAAGTATACAGCGACATCACCCCATCATAGCTGGAGGAGCATCCATACTGATTCCCCAAGAAGTTTAACAATGTTTTTAAACTCAATATAGCAAATACTCTTCAAAAGTATGTGTTCTTTTTCATCTCTAGTTAATGTTATATGGGTTACAGAAAATCTTCTACTTCTATAGTTGGACAGTGAGACATCACCTAGGCTTATTTATTTTAGCTCACATATAAGATAACTTTGGTATCCTACCCACTTACTGTCCTCCGGAGGGTGGATAGAGCCCCCTTTGTCAGAGTCAGGTCTGGGAAGGGCTTGGATCTGAATGCTGTGCACAGCAGAGCTTTGTTTTAATTCTGGCGCCCAGATTTTTTCTTAACCTTGTTTCATCTTCCTGTGCTTTTTTGTTTCTATAATTGCCCCCATCCATATACCCCATTGCCAAGAGCGGCTCCTAGAACTCTTTCTTTTTCTTTCTGCCTTTGCAAATCCACTTATTTTGAAGTGACTTCTTATCTCAGGATAAAATTTGCTAACAGCCATATCATTTATGTACCCAAGTGCTTCCAGGCTTGTAAGTTTAAATGACAAGTGTAAAGAATATTTCCTATGCAGAAAAGAGGGAATTTGCTGGATTTGTGTCTACTGTTCCCTGAACTTAGACAGACACTGACTTCAAACAGGGTCTTAGTGTTTTATTGATTTTAAATATATATATCTTATTTTGGACCATAAGTGCTGTGCTGTTCAGAAGTTTGGATATGCTTAATTGAGGATTATATAGAATATGCCTGGAATGTGAGATTGCATTGCACGGGCCAATGATTTATTGACATTTCAAACAGATATTCTTTATTTATTTAATATTTATTTAGTGGGGACAGGAGTGGACCCAATTGTTAAATTAACAAACTACCTAACTGTTTATTTATATTCAAACTAAGTCATTTATTTTATGTCCTAAACATGACAAAATATTTTATTTTATTTAAAATTATCTTTAATGTTATGATCTTTGTTCCTCAGACCTTACAGCGTGTAAGTGTAGAAGCAGGCAACATTTTTTCCACCATGAAAGCAAGCGCAAGAGTCATTCAAAATGTATTTTGAACAAGATAGCAATTATATCAAACTTGCCTATATCTCTGCTTGGATATAATTACTGTCTTGTTCAAAATACATTTAAAAGTTTTTTTCTGCTTGCTTTCATGGTGGAAAAAATGTTGCCTGCTTCTCTGTAGTCATTGTTCTGTCTGTTTTCTTTTCAAAGTTTCTGTACCAATTGCCTTTCTGGAAAGGACATTAAGTGCTTAAAACTTAGATGATAGAACCTGCCACTCACTCCTGGCCACTGCACCGTGTGCACATGACTTTGATTCAGAATTTCTGCTGACAGTGACTCCTCGAGGTTGGCTGGCTCTCAGCAGGCTGGTCTCTGAGTAAACGGTGGGCTTGCCAGCAATTGCAATGTGCGTGCAGCAAACTTTCTGGGTGAAATGCAGAACCACCCGGCAAGGTAGGATGGTGGAAGTGAGAGATGGTTTGAATCTAAGGGCACTGTGTGCTTCAGTGGTAGTAAAATCAAATTACATTTCAACAGTTACGTAAGGAATTCTGTGAGGAAAGCCCAGTCAATCTGTACCAATGTCTGATTTTTATTACAGCCGTTCTTTAGCCTTCTTTGTTGATATGGCTGCAGGTGCTTCTAATGGCTTACGACTAATAAGGTTTTTCAGTCTAACCCCACTGATAATACTGCAATTATCAGAATTTCCCATCCCGCCCCCCTCCACAACATCTACTGGAGGCTCTGTTTTGTATCATCTTGAATATTGTTGTCATTTATTATTTCTTTATAAATATTTTAAGCCAGATGATGAGAGTTTTTCAGATCTCACCACTACGGGGTAATTATAATTGTTTTTCCAACAGTTTTTCTTAACAACTATGTTGTTTTCAACATAGAACAATTTGTTCCGAATAAGCAAAACAATATACCTTTGGGCTAAATTTCACATTCTATAATCCAAAAATGTTAGACTTGTATGGAATTTTGAAGTTTATGAAGAGTTTTTCCATTGTAAAACCCATCTGGCCACTTATGAGTGGCAGTAAGGCAAATGAGATTGGAGGGCATTTAATATGGGCGCTGGTGGGCTCCCTTTTCAAGCATCTAAAATATAATATACCTTGACAAACATGGATTAACTTGTGTATTTCCTTCTCTAATTTACTTGAAATATTTCTATTCTTCCTAGGGTTGGATGTGCTTTCATTCTTTGAGGCTGAGAGAGTGTCTGCAAAATCGCTATTTTCCCTTTATTGCATTATGGATTCGTTTGTCCTCTTTCTGTTTTGTACTACATCGTTAGATAATTGAACATAAATGGCACCATGCCCATAATTCCTTCTTTGTAAATCCCAAACTGTTTTTTTAACCACATGGATGGCAGCAGGACAAAGTAAAGAGAAATAAATTTCAGTTCACTCGCACACATTTAACATATTCAAAAATATTTATGGTGCATGTTTATCAAATTTATCGCATTTCTTGATGATGACATTGTCATTTTTCATTTCTTACCTCACTGAGTTTTTGCAAACTGAAAAGACTTCAGCTAATTTGAAATATTTCATTTCTGAAGAGTTAAAGATATTTCAGGTTTGCAGCATGTCAAATAAGATTTAAATGTTTTCAGCATATTTATTCCACAGAGAAATGCTGAGTCGAGAAATACAACAGAATTCACAAGATAATTTATATTTGAAGTACGTCAAGATTACGTACTCCCTAACTGAATATGTTGAGACTTAGTGTTATGGCAGAAATTGATTGCTAATTTTTTTAATTGAACATTTTTTCTAGGTGTTAATGTATTAAAAGGGAATGAAATATTAAGTAAAATAATAAAAAATATTTTCATCTTTCCCAAAGTGTTATGAGTTTAATATTTGTTAGATATACAAAATTAAAAGCATCCTCAGAATTAAATATGTAAAATACTAAATTTCCCCCCAAATGTAAAAAGTAATAGTAAATCATTACAATATATACTAACATTGCAAGGTGATCTGAATATTTGGAAAATCCTTTTAGGCAAAAGGGTTTAGACAAAATGCCTTTAGAAAAAATGGTCTATTTTTGTGATTGAAACATTTATGTTTCTAAATCTACCATAAAATTTATCTATATATATGTAAATGTTAAGCACTTATGAATTGTTCAAAAACATATTTTTGCCTTACAACACATTTTGAGTATTTATATCATAAAGTGAGTATATGTTTATGAATGTGTACACTTTGTACAGATTGCCACAAAAATATTATAAAACGAACAACCACAACATCTTAAAAACTTGAAATAATCAGCTATTTATTCATAGTTATGTGCTCAGGTGATCTTGGCTAGGATCTGTTTGGCTTCTGCAGGCAGCTGGAGTAACTAGACAGCTCTGTGGATCTTTGCTGGGCAGCTCCTGCTTCTGATGAACTAGCCTTGTCTGATGTAGGATGACCTTGGCTGGAGTGACTGGGAGAATGTGGGCCCTGCTCCATGTGCCTTCCAACCACAAGCAGGCTACCCTGGCCATTTTCCGATGAGAACCACTTTTCTGAAGACCTGCCTGGGCAATAGCTGCTAACAACTCATTGTAAAAGCAAGTCACAAGGTGAATTCAAAATTAAGGGGTATAGAAATCTATCCCATCTTTCTGGGGGGAGTGTTATGCAAAGTCGTGTAGCAGACTGTAGATGGAAGGAGAGATGAAGAATTGGAGTCATTAAAGTAATCAGTCTCTTGTAACTTCTATATTTAGATTCTTAAGTAAGATTCACTTTAATGGAATTAGGAGTTTTTATGGTTTAGAGCTGAGACGTTCACTCTCTGTAATAAAAAAAGAAAAGCCTTGAAGTTTTTCTAATATAAAGATAACAGTTTTACTTTGACAGGCATTGTGATATAAACTTTTCATTTTAATTTGTATTACGTAGATTCAATGAATGAAGATGGACTTGATTATGAACTAAAAAGATTTAAAGGTAAATGATCAAAAGTGGAGAGGAAAACACTGAGCTTGCCGTGTGTGATGGTGCTCTGAAATTCTGTAGCGCACTGCTATTCCCTCTGCGCTTGTAACACGTCTTGTACTTCCTTCTTCCCTTATGTTCAGATGTCATAGAAACACTTAATGGCACTTAAGCTACGCCAGACCAAAGAAAATAAATGAACAAGCTAAAACAAATGGATTTCCCTTCCAATTTCAAAGCATGAGACTGGGAAAAGAATTCAAGGCTTTGGAAACTAGTCCTGGCAGTCAGCCATTCGAAAGGGTGTTTGTGTGGTTTATGCCCATGTAAGATATACCAGGGTAGGAGAGAAAGGAAAGTACGTATCAACATTCTATCATCTAAATCATAAAATTATAGAGATGGAATAGAACGAAGTGATCAAATTAGTGAGATAGGCTCAGATTCTCAGAACAATGGCACTGGGTTTCACCCTTTTATAGCTTGTTATTTCTGAATGTTTGTGGGCTTGACAGGCAATACTGGAATTATCCATGCTGGTTATTAAAACCACTCTGAATTAGTAACACTTTTGGAAACCTCATGTGTTGAAGTGGCTTGCCTTTGGAAAGGGATGGTTCTTCTCCTTAATGCCAGCTTAAGAAAGAACAAGGATAAATAGAAAAGATAAAATATTCAAAATGTATCTGAAATATGACTTCATTTTATGACAAATATTTTTAATGAGGATGTTCTAAAACACAAATGAAAAATTACCATGAAAATCAAAGGAGAACATGCTTATAAATTGTAAACATGTCAAATATTTGAAAAGTTCTATCTTGACTGCTGGAAAACTTTGTACTCAAATTGTAACCATGAGAAACAGTTTCTAATTAATTGGCCTGAATCATTTATGCTTGGCATTGTTTTTAGGCTGATGCAGTTATTTTAGGAAAGAAGGAAGGCTCAAAGGATCTAGAGATAATGGAGATAGCATAAATATGAATTCGTTAGCACATGCTTTTAAAATCCACAGCTCCTACGATTTTAAAAACTATTTCTCCAGCAATTGGTTAGGCAATTCCACTCTCAGTGATCTGTAAAATTTTTCAGATAAAGATCCCTTGAGAGGTTGACAAGAACTGTCCTCCCACGGGTCATTCAGAGACTAGCATTTCAGATTAACTTTGTAGAAACCAATGATTTATAGAACTAATGGATTTTAGTTCTATTGAAAAACAGTATAAGCCTGTTGAGTTTAAAGATATAAAAGCTTTTTGTAGTGTTGCTAATTATAAATGAGATGGCCAAGTGGAAAGTTTTTGCCACTTAAAAATAATAACAATAGTATTATTACTGTTATCAATTGATAGAATTCTTTATTTTTTTATTTTTACATATACGTGTATTTATTAGGTTTCTACTTTTTGCCTTCACAGAATTAAAAAGGCTTAAAATTTAATAACAATAACTATGTTTAAGATAAGGACTAGAAACAAAAACCTCATAAAGAATGAATGAAAATAAATATATTCAGAAAAGAAAACAGATGATTACTGCATCGAAATATTAAGCAATATTAATAATAATGCAAAGAAAGTAACGTTCACATTGTACTCTGAGACTCAGTATAAGTCATCAGTTAACTTCTTTTTTTTTTCCAAAGTCACAAAAATTTTTTTTGAAACTGCCTTTTAAAAGATCTTTTTTCAAAAAAAAAATTTGAAACTATCTTTTACTTTTATTTATATAACATTATTTGTCTATTTTTTGTGATATAATTCTTTCTTAAAAATACTTATTAAAGTATTAAAGTATTCTTATGAGCATTATGTGAGTTGATCCTCAAAATAATACACCAGAGTAGACATGACCATTACTATTTTTGTCATTATCATTATTATTACTATGATATTATTACTAATTTATGGTTAGAACTACCAAAACTTCAATTTAAATAACTTCTTCAAACTAACACTAAATGAAGGAAGAGCAATGTGACTTTAGGTTTTCTGTTTCAGGGCCTAGGATTTATTACTTTATACTACTTTTTTGTGCAGTAGTAATTTTATTTTCTCATCTAAAAGTGTGCTTAATACCTATTAAGTGTCCTTAATACCTATGTCACAAGGAAATGAAAAGAATGAATTGAGACAATATGTGTCAAACGCTTAGAATAACAAATGACATACAGAAAATGCTTGATAGATACGTTATTTTTATGAATATAAAAATTCTGTTTAATCAGAATTTAAACTACAATTAGAAATGAACAGAAACTTGATAGATTAAAAAAGTAGTGAGAGTAAATTTATTTTAAATGCCAACAAAATTTCTAGTTTGTCTAGAATCAGCAAATATTTATCCTAGTAACTTCTATGTAAAATTACTATAAAGATCAACAATAATTGATGTTTGAAATTATGTTGATTTGTTAAAAGATTCAGTTCTATTTAGCCACAGTAAGTACATTTTATGAGGCTAATGATCCACTCAATTTTGGAATCATAGTATATTGGAATTTCTTTTTTGTTTTCTTAAGCCCTGGAGACAATGAATAGGAGAATGTGTTTGGTGCCTAATCAACTTTGCTGTAGAAAACTAATATATATGAGGGTCCCCTACTCTCCTGTACACCAGCCACCAGTTTCTGGGGGAATGCACACCCACAAACATACAGGAATTATTTTTGGTAACAGCCTCTTACCTAAGCTTTATAGACCTTCTTTCCTTTCCTAACAATCTACACATAGCATAACTTTTTATAACCGTAGCTTAGGTGTCTTCATCTATCTTCTTCTTCATCCTTTTCATCTTGTACACTCGAGGATTTTCTACAGGTGGAAGATGTACATCTACTTAGTATGAAGAAGAGACCAAGCCAGTGAAAGCATTCTGTCAGGATTTATAAATTTCACATTTTGTTTTGTAACTGCAATCTCTATAATTATTTAGTCTTAGTTTTAGAGTTAAAGGGAATTGACATTCACCCCCTGTCCCTTATACAACTATGTCTCTATTTATTTTCTGGGTGTCTGAAATTTACACCGAGTAGTTTCTGCAGGAAGAATTCATAGGCACTGAATACAATGAGATATTGACGTGTTCAAAAAAGTTTGTTGTTTTTATTACTTTCTTTCTTTTTTTTTTTGCTTGGGATTCTTTGAGGGTACAAAGAGTTAGGTGATACTGATTACATTTGTTGGGTAAGGTCCCTCTTATATTTATGTCCTGCCTACAAGAGTATTCTTGCACAAGAATTTTGGTGTGTTTAAAATTATTGTCAAGCACTCACTTTCTTCGAGAATATTGTAAACATTTTTCCACCGTCTTCAGTATTCCTGTGAAACTTTTGGAGACTAATCTGAGGTTTTTACTTTTCATAAGTATCTTGATCTTTATATTTGTATATTTTATTTATTTATTTTTTATTAAATCATAGCTATGTACATTAATGCAATTATGGGGTACAATGTGCTACTTTCATATACAATCTGAAATATTTTCATCAAACTAGTTAACATAGCCTTCATGACATTTTCTTAGTTATTGTGTTAAGACATTTATATTCTGCATTTAGTAAGTTTCACCTGTACCTTCTAAGATGCACCATAGGTGTGATCCCACCAATTACCCTCCCTCCACCCATCCTATCTCCTCCCCTCCCCTCCTTGCCCCTTTCCCCATATTCTTATACTATAATTGGAATTTAGCCTTCATATGAAAGCTATAGATTAATTTCATATTAGGGCTGAGTACATTGGATACTTTTTCTTCCATTCTTGAGATACTTCCCTAAGAAGAATATGTTCCAGAAGACCAAAAATCACATTATAACAAAGATATTTGTGTCAGAATGTTTATTGCAGCACAATTCATACTTTCTAAGTCATGAAAGAAGCTCAATTGCCCATCGACCCACAAATGGATTAATAAATTGTGGTATATGTACACCATGGAATATTATGCAGCCTTAAAGAAAGATAGAGCCTTTTCCTCTTTCATGATTGTATTTGTATATTTAAAGGACTATTTCCTTATCTTTAAGGACCAGTGATTTTATAATTCTTAATATTGATAATTCTATATCCATTTTTTTCTCCTGGGACATTCTGTGCTCTTTCTATTCCTAGATTTATTATAATACTGTTTTTAATTTCTGGAAAGTTTTCTTGTATTATATTTTTAAATGTCATTGTGTTTCATTATGTTGATTTTCACCTTTGAGAGAACCATTTATGCATGTTCATTTGCCTTCTATAGAATCATTTTTTTCCTATATGAAAAAACTCTTCATTTCTATTTCATTTTGTTTATTGTTCTCAATATTATTCTACGTGTTTCTTACAGTAATTTGTCCTGCCAATGTATGTCCCAACTTTTGTCCTGCCAAAAGTGAAGTGTGTCCTTCACTTTTGTGATTGTTTTACTTTTTTCCCACTCTCTTCCTAAGATTCTTCAGTTTATATTTTACTCGTTTTTGTTATGAAGTCTCATGTTTCCTGACCTTTTCTTTGAGTAATTGCTTTGTATAGACAATGACTTCATTATGTATTTTTATTTGTGATGATATTTTGGTTATCTGTGACAAGATTATTTTGGCGACTGTTCTTTGCCATTTGCTTTTCCTATTTCTTTTCTATTTTGTGTACCATAACATAAACAGGCAGCTGTAGGTGGGTCTGCATTTATGTTGCTGTCTTTTGCTCTGCGTCACTGACTAAATGATTTCTGATAATATAGCATGCCAGTAGGATTCCTTTTTGCCTTTTTTTTTTAATGGCACATGCCTGTTTTAGCTTTTCAAGGGATTTATATACATTTTTATTTTTTGAGACAGAGTCTCACTGTTTTACTTTGTGTAGAGGACTATAGCATCAGAGCTCACTGATACTGAGTCACTCAATATTCTGACTCACAGATAAATTTCCTAGGTTCATTAAAAGTAAATTTTTGTGTTTCTTATTCTCTTTATTTTCTAGGACAGTGTGTTTAAAATCACAGGGATAAAGTGGTTTTAAAAATAATTTTATTTTATTTTTTTTATTGAATCATAGCTGTGTACATTAGTTCAACCTATCCTAAAGCCCTGGAAAATGCTTATACATTTGAATTAATTTTCAGTGTGAATAACATTATTTCTATTCTTAAACACATAAGCCTCCTGTGGTAGGAAATGCCACAAAGTATATTTACAAAATATAAGTTCCCACACAATAACCCAAATCCATTTGTTCACATAACAAAAGAGAGTTGAATCTAGAAAGCTTTAAAAAGATTATGAAAGTGAAACAAATTAAGGATCTACTGTAATCCTGCCTAATATGGCTAACAATGGGAAAATCTTCTCAGTAATTAACCACTTTCCCCAGCGTTCATGAAGATTCTTGGTTGCAGAGGGCTTTGTTCTCGTGTATAAAGGTTTCCCTAAAATGTTTTATGATAAGTTGATGATAAATACTCAATTTTTACAGAAAAGACGACTGATTTTTTTTTTTTTAAACACGATCAGGGACATGTCCATGAATAAAATACCACTGAAAGAATATTTGAAGCAGAAATTTGTAAAGAGAAAAATGAAGAGGTTTTTGGAGATAAATTTACATTTTCCAAGGAAGGACTTGTCTGAATTACAAGTAAATTTAAAGACGCTACGAGGATGATTCTTTATGAGAGTTAGAGACTGTGGCCTTCCAGGTTCCTGTGGTGGAGAGCTCTGGTTGGTTCAATTTCCTGCCCCTCCTAGGGAGAAGCTGCCTGTTTAAATGCTTATTGTAACATCAAAGGAGGGCATAGATCTGAAATATATCCTGTACTGTAATATTAAAACACACTATAAGTATGCTTGAAATTTTTCTTTAGTCCCACCACCCTATGATCAGGAAGAGTAATTTTTGCATACCATTTTGGCTATAATTGGTCTATTTTAAAAGAAACTATGAAAATACAATTCGAAAAAGTTAAAATGAATAATTTAAGTTTTTTTTTTTTTTTTAAAAAGGACACTTCTACAGAAGGAGACACACTCAGACTAAGAGGATTTTCAAAATAAACTTTTACCCAGCATCTGTCCTCCTCCTGGATGGTAATAATTGTTTTGGGTTGTCCCTCAAGATTTTTATGTTATATGAGTTAGTTTTACCAGTTTGTATCTTTCATATTCAGGAGGTTACTTATGTTTTCCAAAGGCTACTAATATAACTTTTCTTCAATTTTCAGACATTTCTTCATTCTAAAAAATACATTTCATAGAATAAGCAGGGGTTCAGTAATGCTTTCAATCTGACAGAGGTTAAAAGGGGATAAGATTGCCCCTATGTGGATCAAAACCAACAAAAAACCCGACTGTTTGTGTGGAAGGTCTGTATATTTCAAGAACACTTTATCTTTCCCATCTTTTGGAGTTTATTTTTCTCCTCGCCTCGCCTTACTGTGATAAGATTTTATTTTCTGTTTTTACCCTTTCTTTGTAACGTACCTTATGGGACCACGTGTTCTCTTCTGAGTGCTCCTCGGGGCCCTGTAACCTGCCTCAGCCTTCACCTGCAAGACAGGAAGGAATAGCACCTGTCCTCTGCTTGTACCCTTTCAGTATTAGATAAATGCTAGTTCAAAAAAAAGTACCTTATAAACACATTTGTGCTTTTGGTCACTTGATCCTAACTTTCCTAGTGAAGAAAAGCCCTTAATGGGTTTATGTTTCTTCTGTGTTTTCTTCTCCCCCCTACCCCACACAGCTTGATTGTGTCCAGGACTCTCTTTCTTCATTTATAACTATTTTCTGTTGACTCCCCAACTCCATTAGACAAACTGAACCCACTATGGCCCCATAGCCTCATCTTTCTATGAGGTCCCAAGGCCATCAGTATTGATTTTGTTTGAAAATAGTTTTGCATGTGCTGTTGCTTGTTTTTCACTCACATTTTGTGTTTACACCCCAGTGGTCTTAGAGTAAAATTAAGTTCACAAATTCACATTCTGAGCACTCTCACCCCTTTATGTTCTCAGTGGGTTGTCTCGAATGACCCAGGCATTCTTCTTCTCCTTATATTCTTTACTAGTCTCGGTGCTAGTTCCTCTTGTTGCTAAGTCCAAAGCAGCAACTTTGCTCAGGAGGCCTGCTACAGATTCTGCTGCTGTCCCAGGCCTCTGCTGAAACTCACTTACATGAAGGATCCTGACATCTGTGCCAGGAGCACTGTCTTATAACCTCAATGAAGCGTTAGTGAAAATTTCCTTTCTTGCTTCCATGATTGACTCATCTCCCATTGCTGCAGAAACTAGAACCCTTGTGGTGAATCACTCGTGCCTGCAGTTGGGTTTTCATTCTTTTAGGCTTTCATTACTCTTTCCCAGCAGGTTGTCTGCCCCAGGAACTCGCCTGCACAGGCTGACTTGAAGCACAAATCGGGAATGAGCACCATGCTGTGTTCAGAGTCACCCTGACCATGGCCTTCTTTCCTGTATAATTCTGTGTCAGCATGCAATCATTCTGAAAAAATAATGGTTTAAATGTATTTTTCTCTTAAACACTACTAGTAATGTAACATGAAGTTATAAAAAAGGAATTTATCATTTATTACTAAGAAATTTATTATTTATTACTATAGAAATTACTAAGCAATTATTTATTACTATAGAAATTTATCATTTATTACTAAGCATAAATGATGATGCACTATTTTTCTCAAGTATTTTTCTATTTAAATTTCCTCTTCTTCCTTTAGAATATAGGATAAGACTCCAAGCAGTTACCCTCCTCAAGGCTCATCTCTGCTAACCGTAAAACTCTGAAAAATAGAGCATATGTCATAATACTGAAGTTGACCTTCACTTTTTGATATAGTGGCTTCTTTGAAATATATTAGGATGGGCAAATCATTTTTGTTTATTCATTATCTTGGTCTTTTAGTTTGATACAATTGTAGCTGATGGATTGACATAAATTCCTTCATTTACATGAAAGAATTGAGTAATTTTTCTCTGCCAATTATAAGGTAGGAGAAAAGAAGAGGTGGCTCAAATACTAGTAAGAGAATGTTGACCAAGTGCTCATAATACTACAAGTTGGGGGACATACAGAGAAAGGCTATGCAATTTTCTCTTGTCTACATTTGTTTAAGAATTTGACAAGTCATCATCATATGCATTACGTTTTAGCAAACTGTCACCTCTGGAAAAATCAGAGCGGAGAGAAAAGATAATTTTTACAGATTATTTGGTGCCTATGGTGACTGGCACACCCAAGGCTTATGAAGCTAGGGAATGCTAATGCTTTGAGTCATCGCTTATGTCAATAATTGTCACTGGTAACGATGCTTTCTAAGAAATAGAGGAGTCAGAAACAACTGTGGCCAATGATACAGTTTCTAAAATTTAATTTTTTTCTTTTTGTCTTTTTAGATCTCTAAGTATTTACTAACGTGTGGTCTTAGGATGCTGGTGCATAGGGAAATATCAGGCAGCCTATGATCAAATAAGTTGAAGAAATTAGTATTAACCAAGTTAAATGGGGCTTCTTATTGTAGGGACTTTTTCAGAATATCTGTTATGCTGATAAAGATATAAATGACTTTATGAACCAGGGATTGAAATACAGCTGCATGTAACACAAACTGAATTATACTCTCTAACCTAAAGAGAGATTTTTGTTTTTCTTTTTCACATGAAAAGAAGTCCAGGAGAAGACAGTTTAAGGCTCGTCCAGTGACTTAGGGAAAGCTATTAGGTGATTTTCGACCTAAAGTCCTCAGGAAGACTGCCATCTCTGCTGCCTAGGTGTGTGACCCAACAGTTCCCCCTTCTGTTATCACCTGAATCAGGTCACATGCTCTCAGAAAGTCTCAATGTCCGCACAGAATTGAGAGTTTAATCCAGTCAGGATCCTGCTTCTGAGGAAGTTAGGGAGAATGGGAGGCAAATCTTGGTGTCTGTCCTGCATCATTCTCTGACTTAGGTTCTCCGCCCCTGCCCTACTTTTTAATGGATTTTTTAACAGGACATATGGAGCATACTGATTCTAGTACAATTCTTCAGATATATTTAAAAAATGAACCCTAAATACACAAAAAGACTTGCCTAATGGCACTTGCTTCTATTAGCTTTGTGTTTAATAAAGTTACAGAGAATTTGAAATAAATATCTCAGACAATAACAAGTGAATAAAAATACTTGTCTCAGAAAGTTTGTAAGCATTTCTTTCAGATGTTAGATTGTTAGCAACCATGGGTCTCTCTTTAGTCTGTTTCACAATCCTTAGTTTTAAAAATTATCTTAGCATTTATCTTCATTTGCAAATTGAGAGTTAGTTATTGAAATCTTTATGAAAAGAAGCAATTTTAGAACTTTCTCAGCAGACATTTTAATGTAGGTCATTTTTCTCTGTTATCAATTTTATCTGATTACTTCATTACATATGCATTCTACAAGTGACAGATAGTTTTAATATTACTGTGATTAATAAAATATTTTTCCTAAGTTCTCTTGCAGGGAATAATATTCTAAAATATTGATAAAGTTTTTCGAAGAATAGAAAAATTATTATGACACTTAAAGTAGTCATTTAAACTAAGATTTAATTTTCTCTCTCTAAACAGGTAAGGTACTATATTTTACAGCTGCAGATTCAGATATTTTATTGATTTAGTTTTGGGAAAATCATCTCAAGGGATTTCTGTGTTCACCAAAAAAAAAAAGTCTTTCCATTAGACAGGTCCTCATGGAATTAGGTCACAGTTGACTGAGTAAAATGAAATTTGTCAATGATATCAATTTTGAGAGTTAGTAACTTAGAAATTCATGTTAATATTGCAATTTTTGCACTAAATTTTTATAAAGGTAGTTAAAACCTAGAGTACATTTGGCAGAACGAGTGGGGTGAACTTTATATAAGGAAGAAAAATAATTGATAAAAATAGCAATGCCAAGTTGCCTCTGGAATTGTTTCTTAATTTTGCCCTCATTTCTCACAGAGACAATATTAAGAAAAATATACTTAAGGAATTGAACAATGAGTGTTCTAGAATGGTGCATTTATAAATTCAAAAGATATTTATACGGGGGACAGCTGTTGCCACGCAGTGCTCTACATACCTGGGAAGATAGCTGGAAACAAGACTGAGAAGTCTCTTTTCCCGTGGAGCTTCAGCTGTAGCCAGGGGAGACCAAAGATAAGCTAATCAATAGATCAGTGACCAATGGTGTGAAGAAAAACAAAGCAGCACAAAGAAACCACAAATAACTGGGACAGGTGCTGAGAACACTGGATGGGAAGTGGCTGCATGGGCTATTACTTCCACTGGCTTTAACTGTCTTTTATTAGCCTCATCTACATGGATCACTTAATAAATATCCTCATTCTTTAGCCTACAACATCATTGTTCTAAATGCTCTTATTCTTCCAAACACACAGTGTAATAGAGTAAAAAATGGCAACTAATTGGATTAAAAAGACCTAGATTAATGTCTTGACTTTACAATCATCATAGTTTTTAAAAAATCTGTAAAATGATTTCATGCAATTCCATCAATGATTGATAGACTAGGAATTAAAAATGTAATAAACTGAAAAAGTTCTATTGAAACATCTTTACCTTTCCTTCTCCAGAATAAATGCTCATTTACTATTCATTCATTCACTGATGTACTCACTCAGTAAACACTAATTGATCTGGGGGTCATGAATTCTACTTTTAAAATCTTTCAAGTGTAAAAACCAAAGTTATCTTACATCTTTTATAGTAAAAAAAAAGAAAAGAAAAAATTCTGAGTGTGACCTGGCAGGAATGTGATGATTTCCTTCTCTTTCTTCTGTCATTGGACCCCCCAAGCAAAGCTTCTTCCTTCCTCACTCAGAAGTCTTAAATTTTTTTGCAAATTTGAGAAACCAGATTTTCTTCTTTTAGAGACCAGGAGGACTAAGCCTGTAGATGTAGAAAGAAAAGAAGTGACAAAAGACAAGGGGAAGGAAGGATGAGAAGGGATAAGGACAGCCTTTTCTCCTGATTATCAACGTGGAAACATAATTCTAGCCACTTGTAAGGCCCCTGGACAGAGGGTGGGAATTGTATATCAAGTAGAGGAACGGAGACAAAAATCCCCAAAAAGAGGCCAGATCCATACAGAGTCAGTGAACAAATTTATATATAAAATGCATCATCTTACCTTTAAACTAAGATATTTGCAAAGGATTTTCTCTTATTTCTTTCTAAATGTACAAAATAGATAATATGTGGATACTCTAACAATAAAAGTAAGTTTAAAAAATGTGATATCTTTTGGACAGTCCTCTCACCAGCCTGGGAGACCCACCAGCTAGCTGTGACAGTTACTTTAACGTTTGGGTTAAAGTATTTACTAATTTATTACAATTTACAGACACGTTTTCTTTTGAAGATACAAGTGCAAACAACAAAATAGTTAAATAGTGTTAAAATTAGACAATACATTTTCTTTTTTTTATGACTATAATATTTCTATTTTAGAAATAGGTACCTATTTGCATTACAGAATATAAAACTTGGCTTACACTCTATTAAAAAAGTAGCCATTATCCAAATTCATAAGAGCACACAATGTGGGTGTGTAGCTGATGTTCACCTGCCTCAGGCTGGATTTAAACTAAAAAACATATAACCCAAATGGATCAGCAGGGATTAAAGTATATTGCTTGCTACAGAGTCCCCCGTAACCAGACATTGCCATCTTGGCCATTGAAGGCTTGCTTTTTAAGTGTGTGATTTTAATACAAAGCCTGGGCTCTCTACACTTCGCAAGGTGTGAGACTCTCTTGCCACACAGTTTGTGATGTATCCTAACTAGGTAGGGTTGGTGGTCTTCTTAACAATAAAAATGGCGAATCCAGCAGGCAATGAATTTCCGTTACCTTATAATGGGGTTAAACTTCAAAAGAATATATCCACTATCAAGAGCTCAGTGTGACAGCTGGAGTGAAGTGACATGATACCTGGCTTTTTACTGTACCAAGAAGCCTACTTAAAAATGATCGTGGAAGACCAAATCGTTCGGACTATAATGAACACCCAGCAGCACTTGAATATGTTATCCAGAAAGATACAGGAATAATAGAGGTTACATATACATATATTTATCTTGATAACCTGAGGGATAAAATCTTGGAATGCAAGAATTCTTCTCAAAAAAAGTCCATCTGTAAGAAAAGGACCAAGAGAACAGGACAGCATTTGTTTTTCGTAGAATATGAGTGGAGGTAAGAATAGAACAGAGAGTGTGTTCTTCAACTTCTTCTATCTCTCTCTCTTTGATAAGAACTGGGAACCTATTGATCCATAATAAACTTTTCTTTTCCAATAGGGGGACAGGAGAGAAAGGAAGGGGTCAATGGCAGGGAGGGAGAGCAATGGCCCTCAAATCAAAGCATCCTTTCTTGCGGCATCCCATCTCTGAGCGTGAGCTCAGGTCATCCATCGGGCACAGAGAGAGGCCTGGCAGTGAGTGGCTGGCATTCTGGGGCATGAGGATCCCTGGTAAATTCAGCAGCATGCAGTTTTTGGAAACCAGAACACAACATTCGAATGCTGCAACCAAGCTTACAAATCATACAGCTATGTAACTATCATCTAAAAGAAAAAAGGAAGAAGAGATCCCACTATGTTGAGAGGGTCTAAGGTTTCATAAAAGGCATCCATATAATCTTCTATTTCCTATTAGGACTTCTTAACAGAATTCCCATTCAGTGACCATTTCTCTCATTAAAGGCACTTTCAGCAATGTGGTTGGAAAGGAGTGAATTTTAATTATAGTGAAACCAAGAATAATTCCTTGGCACATGTGGGGAAGAGGAGCCACTTGGAAACTTACAGTGATTTCACCAGGCAAGATGTGTGAGCATTTCAACAGGAGGCACGCCCTGAAAAAGGTATGCCCTGAAAACTCACATTAGAAAATACATTTTCTAAAAACACACTTACTAAAGAATCATCAACCTCATTGCCTTGATATGGATGACACCCAAATAATAAATCCCCCCCTTCAATTGATCTTCTGCATATCTGTCACACTTCCAGCTGCAGGCTGGATATACGTATTTGCAAACATTTCATTGTTTTAAATTGGGAGCAAACATTTCATTGTTTTAAATTAAATTCATGTATCTTTTAAAACTTGACCCTTATTCTGGGCTTTCTCAGAAACCCATGCTCAAAAAATTATAGTCTCTCTTCCTTTTCATCCATGATCAGGTTCCTCATCCTCTTCCTACTTACAGCACTCCCACCTCATCCTCGATGCAAGCTTACCTCCACGTCTCATGACTTCCACTGAGAATGCCCCGCTCTCACCTGCCAGATGTAGCTTCTGACGCATACTTCAAATTGCTTCAACTTCAAAATCTTCCAAAGACTTCCTACAGCAGCAGTTCTCAAAACAATGTTCCTTCACCACAATGCATCTTGTGCTAAGAATAAAGAGCAAAGCTGTAAAAGCATTTACACTTTAAAAGTTGAAATGACCCATGGTTGTCCTTTGCATTTACTGCATTCCAATAGAAAACAAAAGTTGAAATACCCATTGTCACACAGGAATTAGACGTAACTTGCCCAGAGGAGTGTGTTGCATGCACGCACGTCCCTCTCCATGCGAGGTAAATTATTCTCTTCAACGTCAAACATTTTGTGCCAAAGAGGTTGGGGAGAGCTAAAGGTTAATCTGCTGGCTTTGGACCACCTCCTTGGCATGTCCTCACTGGGAGGTCCAGCAGCTCATTCTGGTTGCAGGAGATGTTGGCACCTATTGTTTTAGAAACATCAGAATTGAGACAAATAGAGTTTCACTTTAACATCTTTTTAGACTAAAAACAGATCTATACATCCTATAAAGATGTAAAAATTCCCTGTGATTCTCGGATCTCAAGCTATGGACAATGAAGCTGCTGAGGTGCTGACCCTTGTGCTTGGATCTGAAGGTGACATTCTTGTATTTCCTTCCTCCCTTAGACTTTGGCTGTGCCACTGTGCAGAAAGGACCAAACTGCTGTCCTCTCAAAGAACTGCCTACAAGATTAGCTCTTGGTCGGTGTCTGGGAGCTCAGACTTCAGGAGGATTTCCATTAATCTCAGAACCTGCAAGAGGAACTCACTGTTGCTAAACTGCTCACACAATTAGTTCATACTGAACAAGTGCTTTCCTTTTGGAAGTCTGAAATCTTGGTCTGTGCTGGGCAGAAATTACTCATGTTAAAGAAAAAGTTCAGTCAACTTAAATTTGATAGTTTATTTCAGCAAAGAAGGATTCGTGAATCAGGCAGCACCCTGAGCCACTAAAGGTGGCAGTATTTCCAGTGACGTTCTGTAGGTCAGACCTTCCTAGAAGCAATCATGAAACTGACTATGGCTAGGCGTCTGCCTTGGCTCATTGTGGGATAAGATGTGTTGTGATGAGGTGGCAGCCTGTGTAACTGACATAGCATGGGAGCTATCAAACTCAGCTATGTGTTACAAGAACATACTCTTAAGTTAGGCTTTTAGTTTGTTTACATACAACTTTTGAGTTAGGTTTTAGCTTGTTATATAGAGGCTCAAGGTACAGAGGTAAACTTATGCCAAATTTAGCCTAATCCCTCTATGAACAGCCTCAGTAAAGATCTTGGGTGTCAAGTCCCTAATAAGTTTCCCTAGAATAGGACACTTGTAAGCTTGCACCTGGTTCCCCACATGCCTTTTTCCTTGGTTGACCTTGTTCTGTATCCTTTCACTGATACAATCCTAGCCATGAATATGACTACCAACTCCCGGGAGTCCTCCTAGTGAATTAGTAAACCAGGCGGTGGTCTTAGGAAGCTCCCTGCCCTACCATAGCCACCACTACCAATTCTTTTAAAGGTTATAGTGTTATTTCTGAAACAACATCATGAGTGTGCTTTATTTTCTTCAAAAATTTAAAATTTAGTATTCAAAAAACCATAATCTCGGCCAAGAAGAATTAAACCATACAGGTTTTAAGTTGCTGGGTAGTGACTATTTTCCCACGTAGTGCTGAGGACCATCTGAACTCTCTTTCTTGAGCTGCTCTGAGGAGTCCTTCTCTCCATGGAGTTAAGAATATGGGTTTTCCCACAGAGAGGCCTGACTTTTGCTCTCAGCTTCTGGGAAGTGATTCATATCATACCAGACAGGAGTCTGCTTTGGGCAGGGGCTGGTCACACCAGACAGAAAAGCTAGTGATTTAAGGAAGCCTCCTTAGGTCAGGTGTTATCCATCGACCTGGAAGCTGAGTCCAACCACATAGGCAATCAATCAGTAAATCACGTCTACATAATGAAGCCCCAAGAAAAACTCTGGATGCTGAAATTGGAAATGTTTCCTTGGTTGGCCAGATTCCTTGTGTATTTTCTCACATCAGTCCCAGGAGGGGGTCATGTTCTAGAGCCACAAAAGAGGACAACGGAAGCTTCATGTCTGGAACTCTTTTAGATTTGACTTGATGTGTCTCTGCCTTTGGCTTAGTTTGATTTTTATTCTGCATAATAAACCATCAGTGTAATAGCTTTCAGTGAGCTCCAAGTGTCCCTCTAGCAAATTATCAAATTGTAAGGAAGAGTAAAGGTGAGGTAGGGGCACTTTGGAATGTGATTATGAAAAGCCTGTGAGCAGCATTCATAAAAAAATCTGGCTACAGGGTGGCGCCTGTGTCTCAAAGGAGTAGTGTGCTGGCTTCATATACTGGAGGTGGTGGGTTCAAACCCAGCCCCAGACAAAACCTGCAAAAAAAAAAAAAAAAAAAAAAGAAAGAAACTGGCTATAAACAAGGGGCAATGGATACAATGGCTTTCCCATTACAGATGTCAAGATAGCTGTGATTCATGAACCCTGGAGTGGAAAGGAGCTCGAGGAACATTACTCTAAACAAGATATTGCACCAGAATATGTTTCTGCTTGGTCAGTTTTCAAAGAATAGCCATAGATATTTTTGGGCCTGGTACATTTTGATTCAGCTAATGTAAAGGAAAATTCAAAGTCCTTAAGGGTAAGTTTTTTAATGACCCATACTGTTTGATAAGAAATAGGTTATTTACTATTTTTTCTCCTTAGAGACACCTGTTATAAATGAATATAATACTTCATGGCCACTGAGGCTGCATCACGATAGCTCTCTGATGTAAAGACACATGTGAAACAATGTGCCCTAATAATCACATGTTCTGGATCAAAACTGTTTTGATATACAGATATGTGGGCTAGAAAACAATATAAATCCTTACTTTCAAGGCAGACTTCTAGTTCTAAGACTGAACACCTTTGAAAGTGTTTATTTTCTAAAGATAACACCAAAGTATGGTTCCTTATGAAAACAATACACTTACGAGTAGATTTAGAAACCTATAGTTTGTTTCCCAAGCACCTCTGAATAATTTTGGGAAAAGAAGAATTCCATAAACTTCTTTATGTGAATTCAAGAATTTTAAAGTTTAGAAGTTCTAAGAAATAGACAGGGGAAGAGAGTTTCTACATCTTACTGTGAAGTAACTAGATCAAGGTTCTAAGTTTCCTAGTATGAGTTGTAATAGGAAATAATAATTTACAGACACTTTTGTGGATTTTTTCATATCCCATCAGTGCATTTCATATTCTACTTAGGTTTTTTTCATCTTCCAAGCAGCAGACTCTTTAGAAAGTGTGAGCATGTATGCAAGAGGAAATCAGAGAATGAGCTCAAAAGAAAGGACTGCATTTCCTTTTCTGGTTTTTCAGAAGAGAAAGGTCTCTGGGTGGTTGGGGAGTAGGGAGAAGGTAGGAAAAGCAGGAAGATATTCTCCTAATGCTAGCACGGACAGAAGTAACTCTTTTGGTCCCAAGACAGTGATGATTAGATGAATTACAAGTTTTTTTTTTTTAAGACAGAGCCTCAAGCTGTCACCCTGGATAGAGTGCCGTGGCATCACAACTCACAGTAACCTCCAATTCCTGGGCTTAAGCGAGTCTCCTTCCTCTGCCTCCCAAGTAGCTGGAACCACAGGCGCCCGCCACAACGCCCGGCCATTTTTTGGTTGCAGCCGTCATTGTTGTTTGGTGGCCCGGCTGGATTTGAACCCGCCAGCTCAGGTGTATGTGGCTGGCGCCTTAGCCCGTTGAGCCACAGACGCCGAGCCTAATTACAAGTTTTTTAAAAGCTAAGTTGACTAACCTAATTTTTATTAATTTAAGCTTTACCTTCTAAAAGGCCTTTATATTTCCTCAGATGATTGTAATTGTAGATGTAATCTTCTCTTTCCATTTTGATGTTATAATATCTCCGGTTTAAGCTCATTTAACTTTTTAAGGTGGTCTTAGTTTTGCTTTTGGGGAAAGCCTTACTATTTTCTACTTTATTTCTCTGACTTTATCTAGACTTGCCTTCAGCTCCCATTCATTTTTTTTCTCTTCTGTTCATAAATATCAACCTGGACAGTTTCATTTTCCATTTTAGACTTTTCATGTCCATATGTCAAAAAAAATGCCTCTTAAGGGCAAAAATTTTCTTGTGATATTTTCTTGCCCTATTCCTTGCCTTTTCAGAGCCTAGAATACTGTCTAGGATGTGGCGGGAGCTCAAAAATTGGTTAATTAATGAGTATTTCCACTTTAATTAAATTAAAACAAAGCTAATGTCTTTGATCTTCCTTGACATAGGCAAAAAGATTATTACTGTGGTTGTTACACCGTTCAAGTCGTTAAGTATGTTGTTGATGAATTGGATTAGAATCTGATTTTGGAGTACGACTTTTAAAAAAAAGCACCATAATCTAAATCTAATTAATAATGTAGAGGCAGCATGCAAGAGGCTTTTCCCTAGACCTGCAGAATTTTCAAAACCTCCTTTCAAAACCATTTCTTTTGCTTATAGATCTTCCATTAATTTAAGAGAACTTCGCAAGTCATAACTAGAAAGTTGGATGGACTGGAACCAGATATAGCATATTGTCTGCAATATTTTCTAATAGCCCAGTAGACCAACCAACATGCTACCACTTTAAATATATGTATATTTAAATATATATAATTTTGTGTGTATATATATATATTATCTTTTGACAGAATCAGTGTCTGGATGTTACGTAGTATTAGAGTCCCTGCTGAGACTCTGGTTTCACGATGCTGTGGCATTTCCCATTTCTCTTGGGAAGAATATGGTGTTAATAAGCTGTGACTAATAACCAAGCTGCAGAAAGACTGCTCTGCCTTTTTCCCATTCATTTCCCACAAGATAAATTACACATACTGTAGCAAGGATAGAAGACAAATTACATATATTGCAAATTCCCATGAGACATTTTTCTTTGTCTAGCAATTTTATATATTTGCTGCTTGAAGTTTCTTTTAGAGAATAGAGAAAAAGCTTGTCTTGTGTCCAAATAAGGTTGAGGATGCTATGATTCAATGTCACCCTTGAATCTACCTCAGATGAGCTAAGAACTATAATTGGATGTCACTTGGGGGTTTTTGGTTTCTGTTCCAAAAAGGGTAATGAAACAAGTTGGAACATATTTCTCCATTGAAATGATTGCTTGGTAATGCCCCTTAAACTTGTCTACGAGTTATAGGCAAAGACCTCTGTTTGCCCGAGGACCAAGTAAACTAGATTAAATCAGCTGTCTAGGTGCTTGGACTTTTAAAGAAATATCACATTTGCTGGAGGACTGTAGGCAGTATATGTAATATCTGGCTTTCACTTAGGATTCTTCATTAGACAATAAAGGAGTAGTAAAACTTTTTTGAATGGTCCCTGCCTCTTAATATCCTAAAACTTTTGTCTCAGTTTAATGGAACTAAGCAAAGTAAGGTCTAATTAGAGAACTGTCTGCCCTCAATTTACACAGGGCTTAAGACACTAAAAGAATGTAGCACCTCCCCTTGTAAATCACATGTATACATGGAACCATTATATGTAGACTAAGCATGATATGCCATTCTGAGCTCTGGGCCGCCTACCCGCCTACCCAACATCTCCGTCTTCACATAAATAAAATGAAGATTTTTGATAGTATATTAATGAAAAATCGGCATTGTTTATTTATCTTCTAGCTATGTTAGATTCTAAAAGAGATGTATTAAAGTCTCTCAGCATAAAGGTAACTTATCGTATTTTCTTGATAGACATATCCGATAGTTTTTTAACATGAATTTAGTTATCCTATTTGATGCATGGACTTCTGACTGCAATATTTGCTTCATAGTAATGCCTTTTAGCATAATATATCGTCTCTTTGTCCTACTTAGTTTCTTATATTACATTTTGAATATTACTACCACTCCTCATTTTTTTAAATTTAAAACTCTCAGCATCTCTTTGGCCATCTCTATATTTTCTAAATCTATTTATAATATTAAGTGTTTATTATAAATAATAAATAACACTATAAAACCCAATTTGACATGCTGCCCCTTTCATAAAATAAATAAATTAATTTATATTTAGTGATTTTATTTCTTTAATATGCTGGGTAATACTATTTATCTTAGCTTTTTTCTTTTTTCTTTCTTTCTTTTTTTTTTTTTTTTTTTTGCAATTTTTGGCTGGGGCTGGGTTTGAACCCACCACATCCATTATATGGGGCTGACACCCTACTCCTTGAAACACAGGAACTGCCTTTTATCTTAGCTGTTTTATTATACTTTTCTTTTTGTGGGTGTGATAAAAAATTATGAAACATCTCAAAAATGCATGTGCCGTCCATGTGAAGGAGTCATGCCAGACTTGTGTGATGTTATTTCAGTTTTGATATATAAGCTGCCACAGGGCCAACTTTCTTTGAGTTTCCGTTTTCAAAATTAAATTCTGCTTTCTTTTCTCAGGGCTGTTCTCCTGCTCTTCTTGAGCTAGAAACCTGGGCATTAACTCTCATTCTGGCCTCATCCTCTCAGTCACATCCAGTCTTTCAAGAAATCCTGTAAATCCTGTCTCCAAGTATCTGTCCACTTTGGCCCACATCCACTGCTCCCTCTCTAGTCTGAGCAAAGCTCACCCTCCCCCTAGTTAACTACAGTAACCTCAACTGATTCCTCGTTCTCCAGTAAGGAAAGGAAATACATAACACTCTGAAAGTTCTTATATGAAATTCTTCTTTATATTTGTCTTATTCCCCATTAAAACGTTTCCACACAACCTTTTAAAAAACTAATATTATTATTATTTCCAGAAATTTAGGAGGCATAAGTGTTTTTTGTTACATGGATGAATTATTTGGTGGTAAAGTGAGGACTTTTAGTGTATCCATTACCACAATCATGTAAAATTGAGCCCTGCAGGTAATTTTTGATCCCTCACACTCCTCCAACCCTTCTCTTTTCTTAGTTTCCAATGTCTGCTGTATCATTTTATGTTTATATAACCAGTCATGTGAGAACATGTGATATTCCTTTTTTCATTCCCGAAATACTCCACTTAGGATAATGGTCTCTGGGTCCACCTAGTTTGCTACTAAAGACATTATTTCATTCCTTGTTATGGCGGAGTAGTACTCTAGGATGTTTATATATTATTTTCTTTATCTATTCCTTAGCTGATGGGCACTTATGTTGATTCCATATCTTTGTAGTTATATTGTGCTGTGATAAATATTCAGGTGCAGGTGTCTTTTTGGTATTAAGACTGCTTTTCCTTTAGGTAGATAACAAGTAATGCAATTTCGGGGGCTCTTTGGGGTGGCTGCCCCACCTCAGACACAGCACCTGTCATATCCAGCATTCCAAACAGTCTGAGGCTCACTTTCTTCCTGCTGAAATGAAGCAGTGCTTTCCTGTGCGCCAAGGACAAAAGCTCCCACCTTCTCTGTGGAAAGGTGGGGCCAGAAGTCTTCTCCTTGAAATATAAGCTGTCTGTCCCTTCTGTGAGAAGCCTACCTTCCCTGGAGCAAGTTACTGACACAACCACACCTCCCTTGCCGAAACATTTCGGCCAAGGCCCAGCCTGGTATCTCAACACAAAATGGGTTGGTCTGCTGCCACTGCCACTGCTGCAGCTAAGCCAGGTGGGAGCTGGGAATCTGGGTGCTTTGGTGCCATGAACAACTTCTAGGTCCTATAGCTTCCTATCTCTGCTAATCTTACCGAGAGAAACCCACTCCTCCTATTGCAGGCTCAAAATTCATCTGCCCTTCTCTTGTCTGAACATTCTTCTAGAGCAAGAGAGCCCTCCATTCCTCATCATCAGAGTCAGCGCCTGACTCAGGGAGGCTTCAGAGCAAGTTTAACAGCTTGGTCTCATCCCATCCCCTCAGGACTCAAGTACATCATCTGGGGTCATGATATCTGGAGATTACCTAACCTACTCCACCACAACCGGCACCTGAGCACTCTTGCAAAGATCTAAAGTCCAACCAACCCAAATTCCCAGTAACACCACAGTGGGCACCAACTTACATGAGCCAAAAGGTGGCATTCATCTCCATATCCTTACTGAGCAGCAGAGTCCTTGGCATCAGAGAACAGGTGAACTGCAAAGCTATTTCATTTGAGCTAAGAGAAAAGTTTCCAGGTGAAAGAGACCAACATATGAACTCTGGTAATATAAAAAGACAAGCTGTTTCAACATCCTCAGAGGATCACACTAGCTTTCCAGCAATGGACTCAAACCAAAAAGAAATTTTTGAAATGTCAAATATAGAATTCAAAACATGGATTGCAAATTGGCACAATGGGATTAATGAGAAAGTTGAAAACCAATACAAAAAATGCTTCAGAGCATGAATGAAAAAATGATTAAAGAGATAGATAAGTAAAAGAAAACATAAATAAAACTGGAAAAAATCATTTAGGGAAATGGAAAAATATGATGGGAAGTTTTAATAAAAGACTAAACCAATCAGAAGATAATTTTAGAGATTGAAGGTGGGCTTTTGAATTAACCCAGTCAATCAAAAATGAAAACAAAAAATAATGAACAAAATATTTGGGAATTATAGGACCATGTAAGACAACCAAACATAAGGATTGTAGGTATCCCTAAGGTAGAAGATAAAAGCAAACAGCATGGAAACCTACTTGAAGGAATAATGAAGAAAAATTTCCCTGGTCTTGGTAGAGATTGAGATACCCAGATAAAAGAAAGTCATCAAATTCCTTGAAGATTCATTGCAAACAGGATATCTTTAAGGCACAAAGTTATTAAACTGGTCAAAGTCAAAATGAAGGAGACAATCCTGCCAGCTCTGAGGTGACAGCATCAAGCAACTTACAAAGAAAAGTCAATCAGTCTAAAAGGAGACTTTCCACAGGAAACCTTACAAGCCAAAAAGAAACAGGGTCCTCATCTTCATCTCCTTAACAGAATAACTATCAGCCAAGATATTTTCACCCTGCAAAACTAAGTTTCATAAATGAAGGAGGTATAAATTCTTTCCTGGATAAGCAAAAACTAACAGATTTTGTTACCAATAGACCTGCTCCGTGAAAAATCCTTAAAAATGTTGAATACGTTGAACACAATTGATGTCTACCAGTGTAAAAACAACCAAAAGTAAAAACTCACTACTCTTATAAAACAAAAGGGTGAAACAAAGCAATTATGTAAGAATCAACATGATCAATGGAACAGTATCTTATATATCAATATTAACATTAACTGTAAATGTTCTAAATGTCCCATTTAAAATACATAGATTGATAGAATGTTTAAAAAAGCACAACCCAAATACCAAGCATATGCTGTCTTCAAGAAATACATTTAACTTGCAAAGATTCTCATAGACTTGAGATAAAAAGGTAGAAAAGAAATTTCATGCAAAGAGAAACCCACAGTGAGCAGCAGCAGCTATTCTTATATCAGATAAAATATACTTTGAATCAACAATAGTAAAAAGAAAGATGATCATTATATAATAATAAAGGGATTGATACAACAAGAAGGTACAATAATCTTAAATATATATACACCTAACACAGGAGCTCCTGGATTAAAACAATACTATTAAACTTAAGGAAAGAAATAAATAGCAAGATTATAATATCTTGGGACTTCAACACTTCACTGACAAAACTAGGGAGATCATCAAGGCAGATATCAACAAGAAATATTGGGTTTAATTGAAACTCTAGAACAGTGGTTCTCAACCCGTGGGTCATGACCCCTTTGTAGCAATGAAAATACATCCTGCATGTCAGATATTTATATTATGATTCATAACAGTAGCAAAATTACAGTTATGAAGTAGCAATGAAGATAGTTTTATGGTTAGGGGTCACCACAACATGAGGAACTGGGTTGCAGCATTAGGAAGGTTGAGAACCTGTGGTCTAGAATAAATGACCAAAGAGACGTTTATAGAATGCTCTACTCCAAAGCTGCAGAGTATACATTCTTCTCATCAGCACATAGAACATTCTCCAAAATAGATCATATGTTAGGCCACAAAACAAGTCTCAGAAGATTTTAAAAAATCAAAAAATCATACCAAGTACCTTCTCAGGTCACAGTGGAATAAAACTATAGATCAATCCCCAGAGGAACTCTGAAAACTACACAAATTCATGGAAACTAAACAATCTGAAATCAAGATGGAAATAAAGAAATTTTTCTAATTGAACAATGGTGACATAGTGACTAAAATCTCTGGGACACACAAAAAAGTAGTGCTAAGAGGGAAGTTCATAGTACTAAATACCTACTTCAAAAAGACAGAAATATCACAAGCTAATCTCATACCCCAAGGAACTAGAAAGAGAACAAATCAAACCTGAAGCCAGCAAAAGAAAAGAAATGACAAAGATCAGACCAGAGCTAAACAAGATCGAAAACCCAGAAATAATACAAAAAAATCAATGAGACAAAAAGTTGGTTATTTGACAAGATCCACATAAACTTCAAAAAATACAAAGCTGATCATATTGTTTACCCTATCCAAAGTCCACTAATAGTTTCCCTTTCCATATAGAATGGATTTTCAAAGCTGTCATTTGGCTCTTACCATATTAGTTCCTTCATTAGAGGGGAATGAAGTGTTTTCTTGAATCGAGCAAGCAAATTTGTGACTGCTGTCTTATTTTAAGAGAGTCTTAAAAGAAAAGTTCTGGTTCTCTGAAAACTTCTTATTCTTTTAGAGGAAAAGAGATTATTATCTAACTATTAAAAGATCCATTAGCCTTAGAAGCAGTTGACTTCACACTTAATAGAGTAGATAAAAGAAGGTGAGACAGAAACTTGTCTGGCTAGCTCATACACATCCAATTTGCCTCTCTTGCCTACCAACAAAACAGAGAATGTAAAAGTCAAGTTAAATACTAAATATCCCAGAATCCTTTTTAAATCAGAGGGTGGCTATATGACATAGGTTTAGCTAATAAAGTCTAAGTAGAAATGTGCTGGGGGAATTTGGGGAAACATTCTCATAAAAATATCAGTCACTAATAGTGTTACTCCCCTAGTCTTTCTAGGAAGAATTCAAATGCGTAGCCTGGAGCTATGAAAGTCATATTGCAATTGAGGAAAGGCTGAATACTACCCTGGCATCACTGAATCACTAAATCAACACCAGCAGCTGTCTAACTCCAGATTTCTACTTGTGTTTATTAAATTTGATTTTTTTAAGCTATTATTTTCTTCTATGTGCAGCCAAAAGCATTCCTACTGTAACAAGAGAAGAGAACTGAAACAAGATCTCTAGCAGATGGTGGATTTCATCATTCAGATGAAGATTCAACTATGTAATTATTGATACCTTACTATTAAGCATATTCCAATCATTTTAGGTGTAGTTTTAAAATTGGTAGTTTAATACATAGAAATGCTTCAAACTTACAAATAAGAAAACTTGAAAGGATTCATTGCTTTCTTTTCTTCTACAGATATTTGATTTTGTCAATACTGAATAAATTTGCTTTTAATTCTACTTATTCTTTTAATGTTTGTCAACTTTAATCAGAAGGAGTGAAACAAGAAATCAAAATTGAAAGCCTTTTCATGAAAAGTCATAATCAAATAAATATATGTGAAATTGAAATATAATTAAATTTTCAAATGAGGCTCATTGCCAGTTATCATTTATGCTTCTCAAGTTATTAAAGCTCAAAGTTGCAGGGTGACTTCTGAGAGATATTGTATACATGTGCCAGGCATTGTGGTGAGTACTGGAATAAGAAGGTAAATGAGAGAGATATAGCTCCAAGTTTAAGTAGTTTATAATCTGAAGTAAAGGCCCCCTATCTCAGTCATGCACTAAATTACAGCATAGATTAAAACACCATTACACACAGTTCTCACCCCCACTAGGGATTGCGATTGTATTGTTCTGATTAGGAAGTAGCATCAGGTGATTCTTATGTCCAATTGTAATCGAGAATCACTAGTTTAGTGAGTGGGTAAGCATTCATGTTCTTTTCCAACTAAACTTACATAAGTCTTTTCCAAGATGGGTCCATTTATGCAGTAGAATAGAATAGAATGTGGTTGAGAAAACTAATCAGTCATCCTTTTGCAGCAAGACTTCAATTGGCAATTAATTACCATATGCGAAATGTCCATAACATTCTTGCTCAAGGTTTTTCTGGGTAAATAGTGGATGACCTTTACTTGTGTGAGTTTGTGTTTGAAGTCGTTCTCCAATGCAGGGTTCCACACAATGCTGTCCTTAATAAATCCTCTTCTCTAAGGATGGTAATGGGCAGTCCAGGGAAATATAGTCTTGTTACTGGCTTGTTCTTACCATCTGCTCCTCCACTTCTAAAATTGGAACAGAAGAGAGTGGTTAAAGATTTCCACTACTATATTTCATTTATTTGAGGTTGATTATTTCCTACATTGCATTATAAGTGAAAGGAGTGAAAGGGATGAAAAGGCACAGGATAAAAAATTATATGTCACTTTCTTCTTAAGTTATTTACCAATGAGTAAGAGATGTAGAATGACAAAAATTATAAACAGATTTTTAAATATGCTTTGTTTTACATGAACATAGTTGTTTATGCAGTATTTATTGAGCACCTGCTTGGTGCCAAGTAGTTCTCTAGACCCTGGAGAGCAACATAGAAAAGGTCCTTTTGTTCAGGACCTTGAAGTATAAGGGCGTAATTCTCTCTTGTCAGAATATTTTGCTTAAAACACATAATTGCTCCATGAAATATATTTTTATGAAACTTCTTTTTGATAGTTTATGAGTAGTTTTTTTTTTTTTAGTAGAGACAGAGTCTCACTTTATCACCCTCAGTAGAGTGCCATGTGTCACACAGCTCACAGCAACTCCAACTCCTGGGTTTAGGGGATTCTCTTGCCTCAGCCTCCTGAGTAGCTGGGACTACAGGCGCACACCACAATGCCCAACTAGATGAGTAGTTTTTTTAAATCATTTTTTATTTCAAATCTAAAGATATTTGTTTTATTTGTGAGGCAAAATAGACCATGCTTTCTGATTTTTTAAGAAAAAAAACTAAAATACAAATATGCAAAAGAGGAAAAGTTTAAATTTAAAAACTCATAATCCTAGAATTAACCATTCATAATATTTTGACATGTTTTGTAGACATTTTTTCCACACACATAAACAGTTCAGAAAATGATATAATATTACTATAAAGTAGGTTAACACATTTATAATTTAAAGTACACATTCACTAGTCAAATTATGCTATTTTGGTACAAAGCATATCCAACTATTTTACAAAGAAAAATTTCTAAAGCAATATCCTTGTCAAAAGGAACTGAAATTGGTGCAGTTTACTTTTAACATGAAGAATTTAAGAATTCAGGTAGCAATATGGAGCTGAATATTCTTCCAAAATATAGAACAACCAAACCTCTTTGAGATGGCACTAAGGTTCCAGAACTAAAAGATTTTTCAGGTTTCAGATGAATTTGTTGATTAGGTAGTTTTGTTACAGCCTCAATTTCAGACTTGTGGGTTTCTCTTTACTGCTCCATTAATATGACTCAGTTTCCCATTTTATGACTTTGTACATCACCTCCCACTTACAACTCAATAGTTCTCAATAATTCTTTCCCCTAAATACATATTATACCTATTTTAATACCACCCACATCCTGACTTGCTGTAGCACTATTAACATCAAATTATTTCAGGAACACACATAGGTGTGCATAAATCCTAATAGAAACATTTCCACATAATATATGAATTATATATATATATTTTATAACATTCACATACATTGACATTTCCCTATGATGTCACTGCACTTTTGTATTTTCAGCCAATGGAAACTAGTTCTACATATGGGACTTTATAATGCGGTCTAATGAACTTTCTTCTCTAATCCGTCCTCATAGTCAGAATAAGTGTAGCATGTGGTTTCAACTTTTGGGAAGAGTTGGAAATTGTTGTCATGTATTTCTTTGTTATATTTTTTGTCATGTATTTTGATCTCTAATGGCTGATAAATAAAAGTAATGGAATTGGATGTTACAAAAAACAAGAAGCAAAATAAAAAAATGAAGAAAGATTCTGAATGATAGGGAAGTTTGGAGATTGCTTTAGATGCCTTCAAGGAAACAATTAAGGATTCAGTAGGTAGAGATAATCTGGCATTAGGGATGGATGTGTGGACGTCTTTTCATTTTAGGAAGTGTTCCAATTGCAACTTGTCACAGCAGCTAGAGGGAGGTCATGACATTAGGAAATTGTTTTATTGTTTGATATAAATGACATTCAGCTAGACTATATGAGTAGTCTTCAGACTAGAAATATTTGTGTCTGGAAGGCACCCAAAGACTTTCTGAGGGCACAGATTGTTTTAAGGGAATTCAGTTTCCAGAGTCTTTTTTTCTTTTTCTTTTTTTTTTTAGACAAAGTCTCACTTTGTTGCCCTCAGTAGTGTGCTATGGCATCACAGCTCACAGCAAACTTGAACTCTTAGGCTTAAATGATTCTCTGGCCTCAGCCTCCCAAGTAGCTGGGACTACAGGCACCTGCCACAATGCCTGGCTATTCTTTTAGAGGCGAAGTCTCACTCTGGCTCAGCCTGGTCTTGAACTTCTGCGCTCAGGTAGTCCACCCACCTCAGCCTCCCAGAGTGCTAGGATTTCAGCATTCTGTGGATACACTTTCCTGAAATTGATCTGCCTTAGTAATGTCCAGAGGTAAGGTCAGTTCTTCTTCTTTCACAATTATTCTTCACTTACTTTACTCCCACCCAAACTGAATCTTTTTGAAGATGGAAGGTGTAAAGCCTCCATGTTTCTGAATAAGAGGAAAATATAAAAAGATGGTATCTTTAAGTGTACTGGATCAAGGCACCATAAAAGAAGACTTATCTTTCCTTTTTTGTTTTCTTTTTATGACCAAGCCTCACTCTGTTGCCCTAGGTAGAGTGCCATGGTGTCATCATAGCTCACAGTAACTTCAAACTCCTGGGTTCAAGGAATCCTCCTACTTTAACCTCCCAAGTAGGGGACTACAGGCACTAGCCACCAGAATCCATAGAGAACTCAAATGTATTAGCAAGAAAAGAACAAGTGATCCCATCTCAGTGTGGGCAAGGGACTTGAAGAGAAACTTCTCTGAAGAAGACAGGCATATGGCCTACAGACACATGAAAAAATGCTCATAATCCTTAATCATCAGAGAAGTGCAAATAAAAACTACTTTGAGATATCATCTGACTCCAGTAGGATTAGCCCATAGTAGTGATGGGGTCTTACTCTTGCTCAGGCTGGTATTGAATTCCTGAGCTTAAGCAATCCATCTGCATGGGTCTCCCAGGGTGCTAGGATTATAGGCATGAGCTACTGTGCCTAGCCTTATCTTTGCTTTTTTAAATTCAGTCATTATAAGCAGAACTCTATAATAGTTTCCAAAATTCCCACACCCTTGAGACTAGGCCAGAACTGTGACTATAATGGGACAGCCACTCCCAAGAATCATTATGTGAATCTCTGTTGTAGATTGGAGGGGAGAGTCTTTCCCTTGGCTGTGAGAGACTCTCCTCTTGTCTATAACCTGCCAAGTTGTGAGAGGGCTAAGGGACAATGAACCATGGGGCTTCGAGGCCCTGACAGTGGTTCCTCACTGACAGTGGTAACAAAATTCTAAAGCTATCAAAAAACTGAATTTGAGCAGCAACCACATGGGGAGACTTACTGTGAGGTTCAGAAAACAGCAGGCCCAGTGGGATTCCTGCAGACTTGTGAGACTCTGACCCAACTAATCCATCCAGGAACTCTGACCCGGGGGAAATGAGAGATGATAAATGCATGCTATTGTAAGATGCTCCAGTTGGGGTCATCTGTGACAGCATAGAAAATCAGCACAATCCATGTATTTAACAGGTATTTACTGAGCACATACTATCTTGCAGACACTGAGATACAGCATTCAGTGACACTATCAACAATCCCTTCCTTTACTTGGCTTCCTTTTTAAGAGGGTAAACAACTTTTAGGTGTAAAGTAGATAGCTATTAGAAAGTGATCATTGCTAAGGGGGGAAAAGGAGGAAAATGGGAAATGACTTGTGGGAGGGGCAGGGCCACAGAGAGGGCAGTAAGGTGACACCTTACAAGAAGCAGCAGGGTGTTGTAGTAAGAAAATGAACTGGTGATGTTGAGAGAAGAGAATTCTTGGGTGGAGGGAAAATCAGTGCACAGGCTCTTGAAAAGGCACGTGCCCGTCCGAAGGAGGAGGAATGGCAAAGAGGCCAGGGAGATGCGATGACATGGGGTGAATAAGGAGAAGAATAGGGGATCAGGTCACAGAAGGGGAAGAGGGAGCCAGAGTATGCAAAGCTTGGAAGGTCAGTGTGGCGTACGCCCAGAGTAAGATGGGGAGCCAAGGGAGAGTTTTAAACAAGGGAGTGACATGATTTTATTTTCCTTTTAACAGGCTCACCATCACTGCTCTACCTCATATCACATGGGTGTAGTCAGAAAAGAGGCAAGGGTGGAAGCAGGCATACCACGTAGGATCCTATTAATCATGCAGCAAGAGGGGAAAATATTGGTAAATTCTAATGCTTTTCTTTAGCAGCAAAATTGAAAGTGGATAGTGTTAATAAAAAACTAAAATCTCTTTCCATTCCATTTACTTATTTTTTTAAAGAAGTTTTCTCAAAACTAAATCTTTAAAAATTGAACATGTAGAATAGAACTGATGATGAAACCTAAACCCATAATAGCAACAAGTAATACACGCACATGTATATCCATGGATACGTGAACTAATTACAACCTCCCTAGCTATCTCATTAAAAGACACATCTTTGTGATTAATGTTTTAATCAAAGCTTAATATAGTTCATCATCTGCTTTTCAATCATAATTATGATAAAATTCAGTCCATGAAAAAGTATTTTTAACATGTGAAGGCTTATAGTTCTAGGAACAAAAATATTTAATTTCAATTTATAAACTTTTTTTTGCAGGAAGAAAAGAGTGATTAAGGATACCAAAATATTCAAAGTTGTTTGTTAAAATTCAAAAGTATTATATAAATTATAAGCAATAAATATTAAACTTTTAAGTCAATCATTTAGTTTTTGAACACTAACTTAAACATAATGAAATATATTTATAAAAACAAAATTATTTGGTATCCAATTCCCATCAAATTGTCAGTGTAAAAAAAGATCTAGATATTCATATATACAAGTATAAGAGTAATAGGAATTGTTCACTATTGGGAAATAATCCTCATCTCCTATGAATAGCTTTTGCAAATATCACTTTAGTCAGAAATTAAAGAAGTGAGAAAGTGGGCATTTGGCCCTGTAGGAAATATTACTGTGTTATTGCAAGAATATTTTGCGTTCAGGCCATCTGGTATAGGGATTTGATGAGTTAATTAATTGGTCTGTATTTTAAGCATGTCAAATCTGTCCTGCTATCCAAAGCTGCATGTGACTCAGACCTCAGCAACAGCACATTCTATAAGCTTTTCTGACATTTAAATGCAGTTTATTTTTGTGTGGAAGACTAGGACAGGAGATGTGCAAATGTGATTCCCTGAGGTTGGAACAGTATTATCCGTAAAAACAGATGTTTATAGTTACAGGTCTTTCCATGGGAGTGTTAAATGCCAGGTTCTTAGTAACAGAGGGTCCCATGTGTTCTTAAATTTTACATGAGGCAGCTTCATGATATGTGGAATTCCTCTTGCTCAGGTGTAAGGATTCCACTCCGCTTCAAAGACTGCTTTTATTTCCAAATCGTATTATTTACTCTTGTTAGAAAATACACGTATATCCCTTGCAATTACTTAAATTTATGATAAAAATTATAGTTTATAACTGGAAATTGGCCATAGGGGACAAAATTCTGCAAAATTACTTTAGAGCCACTAAAGTTAGAAAAGTTTGAAAATACTGGATAAGAAACAGTGTACAGTGCTAATTTAGTAGCCCTCCCACTTATCAAACTAAGTATATTTGTGCCTCTAATTCAAATGCATGAATGAAATCTATTTGTACATTTAGTTTCCTTTTTCCATCTTTAGGTAGAACTTATTTTGCCAGTACAGCTCATGACCTGTGAGTTTAGCTACGATTTGACCACCTATATTCAAATCAACAGTATCCAGGACTTGAGTCATATGGCAGGGACTGCTCAAGTAATAAACACAGATCGAGTTCTAAGAGTGTTTCCATTAATATAAGCTGTAAACTTCAAATAGGTGTTACATGGTCATCATCTTAAATTGGGCAGGGACAAATTTCTGGAGGCACACATAGGAAAAAGAATAACTAGAAAAGGACTAGGAAAAGATTAATGCTTAATAGATATTACTATGTAATGAGAGGGAGATCAGTTGAGGAACACAAAGGCAGCTGCATGAACTCCAAGGCCAAATTGTAAGCAATCTCCAGAAATAAGAGTATTTCAACTAAATTTTAGCAGACCTCTTTCCAAATTGTAAGCAATCTCCAGAAATAAGAGTATTTCAACTAAATTTTCAGCAGACCTCTTTCTGATAGGTGAATAGATAAGAGTATTGTCTCTGAAGTCAAACCCTCTGGGTTCTCAGCCCACCTCCACCACTAAATAACTCTGGGACTCTAGGCAAGTTATTCAACCTGTCAGTGCCTCAGATTCCACACCCATAAAACAGAAATAATAATAATAATAATAATACTATCTCCCCGATGATATTGTGAGGATTGAAGGAGGTAATCATTGTTAGTCACTTTGATTAGTGTCTGATACATATTAAAAGCTTAAGAGAAACTGGCTAGCATTTGAGTAAAATTTATTGGAGCCATTTTATGTAACACATGAAACAGTGTAATTCTCAGTTAGTCTGCATCTATAGAGAAAAGAAGAGGATAAAACAAATACCCATTGTGGAGATTTGTATTATGGCGGGGCCAGAGATCAAGTGAACAACTTGAGCCCTGAAATATAGGGAGGAGGGTTTATGTCCCTTATCACAGAGCAAGGTGACTCTGTGGTGGTGATGAGAGGAAAATTCCTCTTTCCCACCAATTCTTCAGAGATTGACGCCAGTGGTGTTTTACTCCACAGTGAACAAGGGGGGATTAGCACTCCTTTAGGAATCTGTGGGTGTGACCACAGACAAGAGGCTGCCTCCACACTGGGTTCTAGATTTCTCAAGGCTGCTCAGACTCTTAAAGTTAATGTTTATAGAAACAATAGGAGCTTATATGCTTGCTCAGCGAAGCTGCTGTCATCTTTGTCCCCTTCCTCAGTTTGCTCTCTGGAATAATGAGCAAATAGCCTTCAATAAAAGCTGCGTGGAACAGACACTCAGGGCCACTCGTTGGAACCCCACAAACAGGCGGTCAAAGAAGACTTACATACAGAATTTTGTGCTATCATGGAAGCAGATTATATCTTTTGATATTAAATGTGGTGCTGATATGACCTTGAAACTTCTTGAGATTTATAGATGGAGCTTGAAGATGAAGTCCACTCAAGAAAGCAGAGATAAGAAATAGATCCTGGTTAAACTCCTGAGACAAGGGTCTCCTGAATTTTTTAGGGTATATGAGCCAACATGCTATATTTTGCTTAAGCCAATTTTAGGAAAGAGTTACTTTCATTTGCAACAACAAATCCAAATCCTTACTTGATTATTTTTTTAATTTTTTTACAAGTGTATCTTCCTTTTGGATCTCTGAGCTAATACAGAGTAAAGATTGTGTTTCCATCATCTTTGTATCAACATACGATAAGCATGAAGTAATTGACACATAGCAAGTACTCATGCGTTTATTGAATGAATTAGTAAATACATAAATGAATGAATGAGCAAAGATAATTGGATACTCCATCACCAAATATCTAGGGAAGTGGTTGGCAAACTACAATTTGTAGGTCATATTTATTCCAGAGTTTGTTTTTGTAAATAAAGTTTTTTTTCTTGTAAATAAAGTTTTATTGGAACACAGCTATTCCCACTCATTTATGTATTGTCTGTGGCTGCTTATGTGGTACAATGGCAAAGCTGAGTAATTACAACTGAGACTGTGTGGTTCACAAAATGTAAACAACTCACTATCTGGGCTTTGCAGAAACAGATTAATGACCCTGACTTAGGGAGATTTTACTTTCTGTGCCAATAGATTCAACAAAAGTTTAAACTCAACATAGCGCTAGATGGATTCCGGACCAAGGAACCAATCAAGGCACTTTTTTAAACCCAGCATCTTTATTAGAATATTAGTATTTTTGGAAGAAATATCATATTATTATCTAGCATTTAACTTGGCAGGAGCTTAATATATTGTTCATTAATGGTTCATACAACATAGAGGAGAAGTGAAATGACTCTTGAGGTCACAGGACATTGTGTGTGTGGTTTGCATATGGTATTTGGATGTGGAGAGGAGTACACTGCATGGGTGGGGAAGTGGGGAGGGGTGTTTAAAAAGAAGAAAACTCCTGGACAAGAGAAATTAGGTTCTGGGACGCAAACTTTTCCTCCCCTGCAATACTACTTCAGGCTGACCCATGTTCCCTCTGGGTTGGGAAACATAGCTTGGTTTCAGTGGCCACACTCCAACCACGTGGTATACTCACTGACATTCCCTGTGAGGCATGTGGGACAAATAAGCAAAAAATTCATAAAACAGCATCTCTAATTGGCTAGGTCAATGGACAGTTTGTACTGATAAAATGGAAGGAGTATTTTTTGCCAATTTTATAGAAAAAGAATGTGATAGAAATGTGCTCAGGAAAATGAAAAAGTACACACAGTTCTATAAACAAGCATTTCCATTTGAATTTAGAAGTGCTCTATCTAGAATTCTAGGAATACAAATTTAAAAAAACCCCTCCTTTTAAAATTCTTCTCATCTCAAATAATAGAGATCTCATAAAAATGACCAGGCTTTGGCATGCGCGCACACACACACACACACACACACACACTTCTATATTTATATATAGAAGAGCAAAAGCCAAATACTTAGCAATCAACATCTACAAAATACAAAGCTACCTTTCACTCAAAGAACTGCCAAACATTTTTTTTTTCTTTTGATTTGCCACAGAAATTGAGTTGAAAGTAGCTTGAGGCACTCATTTCAGTTTAACAATTTAAATTTGTTTAACCTTTCATCGCTAGCAAAACAGAGAGTAAGCTAAATCCACACAGCTTTTGCCACCAGAATTAGCAACATAAAAGTTTGACTTTTCAGCACTGTTTTTTATTACATTTTGTATGTTAATGTGCCCTTTAATTCTTTCCAATTTTTATTGACAGAAGAATACATTTGTTGTAGGAAGAGGTTTTAGCATAGCTTGAAATCTCTCTAAAATAATTTTCCCAAATTAGCTAATTTAGAAAGAGTTGTGAAGAGTGCTATTACATCAGCTTCCAAGGTTATTGCTTTAGTAAAAGCAAATTAAAGCTGATCAACTGGCGTTTTATTGCTTTGATTTTTTTTTCTTTGCTTAGGTTTGTTCCACTATGTATATAACAAAAGAATAATAAGAAAAGCCTTAGGCTTTAAATCATCACAAGGTGAGTGATACATTTTTGCTTATAAATAAGGAAATGAACACTTAACTGTAGGAACTTTTCAGACAATCACAATCATCAGAAATATACCTAAAAACTAAGAATAAATAGTAGTGAACATATAATAGCAAAATGCATTGCCTGCAATGTGTACAGGGACGATTGTAGTACCTAGAATTTGTAAGGAACTCTTACTCAACAGGCAATCAACAGAGAAAGGCAACAGAAATAGCAAATAGTGGACAAAGAGTGGGAGAGCCAAGTCACTGAACAGGAATCCAAATAACCACGGAACATTTGAAAAGATGCTCGTCTTCACAAATATTAAAGAAGTACCAATTAAAACATTAAGATACTACTTCATATGCTGCAGACTGAAAGTCTGCTATATTTTATTGGAATGAGTAAGTTTATGGGGGGGAAGAGCATTAACAGATTGCTTGTGAGAGCGTGTATATATATAAGTCGTCATTTTGGAGAAAGTTTTGGCAATTTCTAATAAAGTCAAAAATGCAAAAACTAGAGCACTCCTAGTTATAAACCCTAAAGATTCCAGGGCTTATGCATGAGGAGGCAGGTCCTAGGATGCACCTGACAGCACTGTGGACTACAGAAATGAACAAAATATTAGATATAAGTAGATGCCCAACTGTAGGGCAACAGGAAATTAAATGGAATTATTTACACATTTGTATACAACAGTTTGAAATGAATGAATTAATGGAGTGATGTCTAAAGGAACATTGTGTTATAAAAACAAATTTGCATTAAGATACATGTTTATCTAGGAATAAAGCAGGGGGATAATATTGAGGATTAGAGTAAATCAATAATATTAACTAGTAATATTCGTTTTATTTTAAAAATTTTAAAATAAATGCGACATATTTTAGCTCCTTAAAATGTTGAGTGGCATATACTCGTATGTCTATTATATGTTATTCTTTATGTTTTTCCACATTAACAAAAATTTCCAAAGGAAAAGACAACATTTCCTCAAAGGATAATTTAAAGTATTAAAATACTTTCATGAAGGAAAATATAACAAGTCTTCACTTGGGTTCGTTTAGCTTTAATATTAATAAATAATATACTTAAGAAGCTTACTTGTGGGGCAGTGCCTGTGACTCAGGGAGCCAGCCCCATATGCTGGAGGTGGTGGGTTCCAAACCCAGTCCCGGCCAAAAACTCCAAAAAAAAAAAAAAAAAAAAAAAAAAATAAGCTTACTTGTAAGGTACCTTATCCTGATTATTAAAGATAGAGACCACCAGACCCCACCCTGATGTGAATCATGATCATCAGGAAGCATCCTGGAAACATAGATCCTTGTCCAAGGTCCTGGCTGATTTGGAAAATAACCAAATTGAAGAAGTTTGAAGGCAAGAATAAAGCAGGCAAATAGTCAGTAGTGAGGAAGACGTATCTGTCTGAACCTAGAATAGAAAACTAAACATTAGAAGCTCATGGAGTAAACACCTGACAAAGCAATCACAGGGAGAAAATCACTCACCCAAAATACAGATTTTTAATCATGGCAGAGGGCTGGGCGCAGTGGCTCACACCTGTAATCCTGCCACTCTGGGAGGCCAATCCTGGCTGCTGGGATCACTTGAGCTCAGGAGTTCAAGACCAGCTTGAGAAGAGTTAGACCACGTCTCTACTAAAAATAGAAAAACTAGCCAGAGGTGTGGTGGCTGCCTATAGTCTCAGCTACTCAGAAGGCTGAGACAAGAGAATTGCTCAAACCCAAGAGTTGGAGGTAACAGTGAGCTTTGACGCCAAGGCTCTCTACCCGGGGCAGAGTGAGACTGTCTCAAAACAGTGTATCTATCATTTAGATGGAAGAAAATTGGGAAACAAGAGACCTGATCATAGACACTCTGCTATCATTATGTGATATTGAGATATTGTAAAATCATTCCTTCTTTCTGGGAAAAAAAAATCAAGAGTGAATCCCCACTACCTTGTACCATTCACAAAATTACCCAACCAAAGTCCAAAGCCTACCAGTTTTTCTAACAGTCTTTTGCTGAGATGCCCCACTTTTTCCCATGGTGTGTATTCCCTTTGCTGAACTTGTTTAACTCTAGGCCTGTCCCTGGTCATCTCTGACTGGAAGACATTGATGGAACTCTTAATTCTCTCTTGTGAATCAGAACGTATATTTGCCATATCTAATCTTTTTTGTTGATTAGCCTCAGATCATCTCTTGAATCTTCCATCTGCTTGGAATTGCCTCCAGGCTGACCTTACATATCTACAACCACTGGCTATTATACTAAGACCCTGAATTATCAGCTCAATGTTTCTTTTTTTCTTTTTATTTATTTATTTTTTTGAGACAAAGTCTTATTCTGTCACCCCGGGTAGAGTGCTGGGCCATTATAGTTCACACCAACCTCAAACTCTTGGGCTCAAGAGACCCTCTTGCCTCAGCATCCCACGTAGCTGAGATGATAGACACCTGCCACAATACCAGGCTACTTGTTCTATTTTTAGTAGACACAGTTTTGCTCAGGCTGGAACTCCTGAGCTCAAGCAATCCACCTGCCTCAGCCTCCCACACAGCTAGTATTACAGTTGTAGCCGCCAAGCCTGGCTTTAATATTTCTATATGTACATAAAACAAGTAATACCTTAATGAAGTTGGGTTAATGGGGATTGTTTCTATGAGAAGTTAAGTTAGACCAATCAACTTCTAAAGTTTCTCAACTGTCAGATTGAACATAGCTCTGTTGCTGATTTAATTAAAACCCCAAAGGCACAAATTCTGGTGGTCACACTAATCAAAAATTTTAAAAGAAAGCATACTGTATTTTCTCTTTAAAGTGGTAAAGAGGGAGAAATGTCTACTAAGTTCACTTGGATCCCATGTAGGTAGCTGTGCAGAAACAATATGGTCTTAACTTCAAGCTCTCTTCTCACAAGTGAGCAAGATTTAATCCATCCTCTTTGTTTGGCTTGTACACATATTCATTCACAAGATTCTATTAATTTGATACCGTTGCCTTAAAGTATTCTAGTAAGTATAGCTGAGAAAAAAGGAATGGGAAAATATGTCACGCATGGATATAGGACAAAATTATTGCTGTCAATAATGCAAAAGTGGTCGTTTGTAGATTACTGAATTAAAGATAAATTCTGTTAAAGTAGAAAAGTGAACCAAAAAAGTTCTAGGGCACATATTATCTAGTTCTAACTTTGTCACTGAGTTTAAAGTGGCTTCAACCTTGAAGATTATCCTTTGACAAGATTTGGCAAAATTCTAAAATGTATACTTTTATGTAATGAATACTTTATAAAAATATTGTTGGCTATTCTTATCCATGTCCAATGGTCAAAAAATTGCATACTACTACTACTAGGAATAGAAACCTACCACTAGGAATAAGTAGGTTAATTAATGCCACAGATCTTTCTTCAATTTACTTCTGTAGGGCTCAATGCTTGTTAAGTTTTCTTTTGGGGATCCTTCTACTCAAGGTCAGTTCTTCTCCAGGGAAAAATAAGTGCATCCAGCAGAAAGGAAATTCGTACTTATTAAGGATTTTCTTGAAATCCAAATGATAGATTACTATCTATAATGAAGTCTCCTGTTTTCCAAATATAGATGTTCTGCTATCCCTAAAATCTATATTTTAACTAAGGATTTCTTTTCCCATGATGTATTCCCTGGGAAAACAATGTCTAGCATCTGGGAAATCCATTAGTGTTAAAATACAGAGTCAAATCCTGGGAAACAGTCTTGTTCTGTCAATGTCAATTTGTAGGGACGAGAATAAAGGAATTGTTCAGAGGGATGGGATAATGCAGTTGTCTTGTAAAGCTCTCAAAATAATTCTTAAAAAAGGTTAGAGAGACCTCTCAAATGAATCAAGATTAAGTTGAGACACAATGTATCCCCAAAGAATTTTTCTCATTTTCAATTAAGTTATAAATTACAGGTCAGGACAAAAGTAAGTCACAGCAAAAATCCTGTCATATGCTCTGTGCCTTTGTCCCTAGGACTCCCCAAAGACCCAACTAAGACTGAAGAAAATTGAATTATACCATTAAAATGGGATATATGGAGGCATTTTGACAAGTTTACCCTTGTTATCAACAGGAAAAATTGCCTAATTTCTATTGTTTAAATATTTCAAAAGTAAGAATGTTAAAGTAAACTCTTGGAATGTCAAGCAAATCAACTCAAAGTGATATTATACCTTGCACAGTTTCCGTTTTTCTCTGAAACTGATTATTAAATTTTCTATAACAATGTCCCTTCAGAGGTATGCAAGAAGGTAGACACAGTAAGAGAAGTGAAGGAGAAAAAGCAGAAAGAAAAGCATGACTTACCAATTCGAAAATAAAACAGGAAATATTAGGAAAATAAGGGAGTACAGGCATCTTGGAATCTGTGGGGCTCTGGTTTGGGGACCTCCCTCAAAACCAAAATTGGTTGATTTTCCAATCTCTAATTTAAAATGGTATAATATTTGCATGTAACTCTGAACATCTTTCCATATACTTTAAATCATTTCTGGATGATTTGTAATAACTAATACAATGGAAGCACTCTCTAATGAGTTAGTATACTAGATTATTCAGGGAAGAACTATAAGAAATGAAAGTTACACATACTTAGTATTCAAAAAATTAAAAATAAATTCTTTTTGGTCCATGGTTGGTGGAATTCATGAATATAGAACCCATGTAGGCTATACTAGCAACAACTCTTCATACATAAATTTGACACTTAAGTGAAAATGGACCAATTCCTCAAAAAACACAGACTACCACTACTCACTCAGTATAAACAGATAACCTGAACAGCTCTGTAACTAATAAGAAAATTGGTTTGTGATCTCCCCATAAAGAAATCTATAAGCCCAAATAGTTTCAGGTACAAATTGCACCAAATATTTAACACCTGATGCCAATTTTAAACAGTTTTTTCCAAAACATAGAAAAGGAGGCAACACTTTTCAAATCACTTTACAGAGTTAGTATTACCCTGATACCAAAACCAAATGAAAATAGTACAAAAAAAGAAAACTGCAAACTAATTATTCCTCTGCCTATAGGTGCAAAAAAACTCTCAAAATGTTGACAAATAGAATTCAATGATATATGAAAAGAATTCTACAACATGATCAGTTTGAGGTAATTCCAGGTATGTAAGTCTATTTCAATATTTAAAAATTAGTCAATAGAATCTAGAATATTAGCAAGGTAAAGAAAAATATCATGATATAAATCAAAGCCAGAAACGAATTTGACAAGATTCATCATTTATTCATGATAAAAATTCAGAAAAGTGGGAGTAGATTGGAACATATTCACCTTGATAAACAGCATTTATAAAAATGCTACAGTTAACTTTACATTTATTGGGAAAGAGTGAATGTTTTCCCTGTAAGATAAGAAAAAATAGGAATGTCCAATCTTACTAGTTTTCTTCAACAGTACTAGGGGATTTAGCCAGAGCAATTCAGCAATAAAAGGCATACAGGTCAGAAAAGAAATAAAAACTACTCCTATTTAAAGACAATATATTTGTCTGTGTAGAAAATCACAAGGAATCTACACAAATCTCCTAGAACTAATAATCAAGGTCAGCAATGCTGAGTGATACACAAGAAACAAACAAAACTTAATTGCTTTTCTCTGTATCGGCAATGAACATGTAAATAGTGAAATTGAAAATGCACCACTTACCAGTATTCAAAAATTTTAATACGTAAATGTAAATCTGACAAAACATGTATAGGACTTGTATGATGGGAAATACACGATATTGGTGAAAGAAACTAACAAAGATTAAAGTAGAAAGGCATCGTATATTCATGGATTAAAAGACTCAATATAGTAAGTGTGTGAATTTTTCTCACATTAATATACAGAATTAGCACAATTTTATCAAAATATGGAAAGATAATTTTATAACTGTAGACAAAATTACTCTAAAATTTATATAGAAGACAAAGTCAATTAAATAGCTAACATAATTTTGAAAAAATAGAGAGGAATTAGTTTATTTGATTTCAAGGCTGATTATATACTTACAGTAATCAGAATGGTACCGTGGCTGGGGACGGGGACAGACCTAGAGATTAATATAGCAGAAAGGAGAACCCAGAATTAAAGCCACAAAAATATGCCCAAGTGATTCTTCACAAAGGTGAAAATGTAACAATTGTAGTTTTTTTCAACAAATGGTACTAAACAAGGGGCATACATAGACAAAAAAATCATGACTAAAACTATAAAACTTTTTTTGTTTTGTTTTGTTTTTGAGACAGAGTCTCACTATGTCACCTGAGTAGAGTGCAATGACATCACAGCTCACAGCAACCTCAAACTTTTGGACTTAAGCGATTCTCTTGCCTCAACCTCCCAACTAGCTGAGACTACAGGCATCCACCATAATACACAGCTATTTTTTGTTGTTGTTGCAATTATCATTGTTGTTTAGCTGACCTGTTCCATGTTTGAACCTGCCACCCTTGGTGTATGTGGCTGGCACCATAACCACTGTGCTACAGGTGCTGAGCCTAAAACTATAAAACTTTTGGAGGAAAACATAGAGAAAGATTTTCAGGCAAAGAATTCTGAAACTTGGCAACAAAAGTATGATACAAGGAATGAAAAACTGACAAATTAAAGGTTTTTTGTTTTTGTTTTTTTGCAGTTTTTGGCCAGGGCTGGGTTTGAACCCTACACCTCTGACCTATGGGGCCGGCGCCCTACTCCTTTGAGATACAGGCACTGCCCAGCGAATTAAATTTCATCAATATTTTTTTTAAATTTTTCTCCATAAAGGACCCTATGAAGAGGATGAAAAGAAAAGCTCCCAAGGGAGATAAATGTATCCAAACCACATATTTGGCAAAAGATTAGTATCTCTAATAAATAAAGAGCCTTCAAAATTCAACAGTAAGAAAGCAAAAACTCTAATTAAAACATGAACAAAAGACATGAAGAGACATTCAGGAAAGATATATGCAGGTGGCAGATAACATATAAAGATGTTTAACCCTCATTAGCTATTACGGAATTGAAAATTAATACTACAAGGAGAAGCAAATACATATCTATCAGAATGGTTAAAATAAAAAATAGTGACACCACTGAATGCTGGTAAGGATGTAGAAAAACTGGATCATTCACACAGTGCTGCTGAAAAGACAAAATGATACAGCCACTCTGGAAAACACTTTGACAGTTTCTTAAAAAACTCAATGCGTAAATACCATATAACTCAGCAATTGCATTCCTTGATATTTATTTCAGAGAAATTAAAACCTAAACACGATTGTTTTTAACAGCTTTACTAATCATAATGGACAATTGCATACAACCCGGGTATCCTTCAGTATATGAATCATTAAACAAACTGGTGTAACCATATTGTGAAACACCACTGAGCATTAAAAAAGGAGAGATGATTGGTACATGCAAGAGCCTGGGTAAGCTTTAGAGAAATATCCTGACTGAAAAAATAATCCAATCCCAGAGGATACATGCTGTAGGATTCATTTATATCACTCTTGAAATGATAAAAGTTAGAGATGGTGAATAGGTGAATGGTCACCAGGGACCTGGGCATGGCTATAAAAGAGCAGGTACCACGAGGGATACTTGTTATAAAAATAGAATAGGAGGGATGCTATTCTCTCTTGATTGTGCCAATGGAAGTATCCTGTTTATGACCTTGACTTTAATTTTAAAGATGTTATTATTGGAGAAAACTAAGGAAAGGGCAATGGGATCTCTGTGTATTATGTCTTACACTGTAATTTGTAATTTCCTCAAAATAAAAAGGATAATTTATAAAAAGAAGATTTTAGATAATTTTGATGTTTCGCTAGTTTTCAACGAGAGCAACTAGTCAGTTCCTATTGTTCCCACGGTTCAAAAGTAAGAATGCTGAACAATATTCCTGGAAAATCCACTAGAAGATCAGCTGAACTAGATGTTGTACATTCGCTAGCTTTCCTGCTTTCCTCTAAAAATGATTGTTAAATTGTCTATAATAATATCTCTTTAGTGCTGAGTACAGAGAGTAGAAACAAGTTGTAATTCTTTTCAATTGTTTTTAATTCACAGAATCTCAGCAATTCAAAAATCATTTTTCTTTAAAATATCATATTGTTCTTTTAGAAAGAATAAAATCCCTTTTAATTTCATTTTATTTTAATTTGATTACAAAATAAGTGTAGGCTTTTGTAGTAAATTTAGAAAGTAAAGTATAAAGAAGCAAAAAAAATTTTAAAGACTACTCTTAATCTGCTATCTAGTATTTTTGCTTTTCTCCTTCCTATTTTTCTTCTATGCAAGTTAAAATTATTCCATCCATAAAGTTTTATAGCTTTATTTTTCTTCAGAATTGTATAATAAGCATTTTAATATTTGTATTCCATTATCATATGCTTGCCTTCCAAGTTATTTGGCCATTTTTTAAATTTAAGATAATTGGGTGTTTCAATATTTTTCACTGTTACATCTAATTAGAAACACCTTTCTACATAAATATCTCTTTATGGTTGTTTCTTTACTCCATATTTTTAGTAGCAGAATTAGTAAGTTAAAGCATATGACTATTCTAAGATTCTTGATGTACATTAAGATTTGTTTCAGCCAAATCTTTCCTAAGGTACAAAAGATCCATTGATACTTTATAGAAAGATTTTTTTAACATATTTTCTCAGGAGGCATAATAGATATGATTAAACCTATTATTTTCTAATTATTTCAGCATCCATTTACCCTTCTTTCAGAATATGAATTTCACTAATAAGAGAAAAATTACACTGCAGGTTGTTTCGAGTACAGAATATGGTAAACTGGTCCATGCTGTCTACCTCATCCATCTTATGAGATTTCCTGCACTATGGAGGCTAGTCATAATTGTACATTATTTCCAAGATTGCTTTTCATCTAGGGTTCTGAGTACAAAATATGCTTTCCAATTAAATGTTTTTGAGTGGAATATTGGAAGAGGGACACCAGCAAATGCCATCTTCTTATTGCACTGCTGTTGGAGCAGGTCCAAGAGGTCATGGGAGTGTTGTGTATTGTTTTCATCAGCATGCCAGTGCCAAGTTATTGACTTTGTTGTTGGAAAGCCTTTGTGGCAGTGGTAACTTCTTGATGACTATTTTGCAGTTACAATAATACACTTTGAAGCCAGTTGTTTTGGTGGTAGCCTCTTGATCACCAAAGTTGAATATATGGTGGGTCAAAAGAAGGCCTTAACATTGTGAAGAACTAAAATCATTTAGTTTTTTTCTCTGAGCAAAGCAGAATCATGTTAAAAATCACAAGGGGGGGCGGCTCCTGTGGCTCAGCGAGCAGGGCGCCGGCCCCATATACCGAAGGTGGTGGGTTCGAGCCCGGCCTTGGCCGAACTGCAAAAACAAACAAAAAAATAGCCGGGCGCTGTGGCGGGCGCCTGTAGTCCCAGCTACTAGGGAGGCTGAGGCAAGAGAATCGCTTAAGCCCAAGAGCTGGAGGTTGCTGTGAGCAGTGTGACGCCACGGCA
>CAUYON010110252.1:0-21976 GCA_963573935.1 Arctocebus calabarensis | reverse complement strand
AAGGGTACAGGCGAACCTTACTAAATGCAGAATACAAATGTCTTCATATAATAACTGAGAAAATGCCAGGAAGGCTATGTTAATCAGTTTGATGAAAATAGTTCAGATTGTATATGAAGCCAGCACATTGTACCCCTTGATGGCACTATTGTACACAGCTATGATTTAATAATAAATACAATTAAAAAAATTCAGAAAACACAGTACCCCATTATCAGTCATTTATACCAGTAGCCTCCTAGGTTGCTGATCTACTTTTTTGTCTTAACCAGCAGCCAAGGTTGTCGAATCAAGGGAAAATGATGTCTTTACTTCATTCAAGATACTAAATCAAGTATCTCTTGACTACTCAACGAGGTTCTAGGCACAGAGGATGAGCAACATTTTTGCCCATTGGAGACATAATGGATGTCCCAATGGAGCTGACAGACTGGAACAGAAATAATTTAAAATAAATAAGTTAGTGAGTCTTCCTGGCACAAAAGTACAGTAGATGTTTGAGATGGTATTTTAATTACCCTCTGATCATTATACAGTATATGTATCAAAATATCACTATGTGCCCCAGGAATACATACAGCTATTGTTTGTCAATTTTTAAGTACAATAAAAATATAAAGTAAATATAAAAAATATAAAAATTTTAAGTACGTCAAATGGTGTTAAACGTCAAGAGGAGCCAGGCAAGGAGTCTTACACTTGAAATCCCAGCACTTTGGGAGGCTGAGGCAGGAGGATTGCTTGAACCCAGGAGTTTGAGGCTGCAGTGAGCTGTGGTGGGCCACTGCACTACAGCCTGCGAGACACAGTAAGACTTTGTCTCTAAAACAAAACAAACAAAAACATAATACAAAAAAAAAAAAGGACACCAAGGGGAATATACAGTATGAAAAGGGGACAGGTCACTGTTGACTAAGAAGCTGCAGTTTTAAATAGGGTGGTCAGAGAAGATGCACTGAGGGCAAAAACCTAAAAGGGGTTAAGGGAAAGACATGTGGATACCGCAGGAGGATCCAGTGCAGAGGGGACAACCAGCACAGGGGCCCTGAGGCAGGATCTCCTGGAAGCGAGGAGACTCCAGCGGCTGCAGCGAGAAGAGAGAAGCAAGGGGTGAGGGCAGCCGGCGCAGAACCTCAAAGCCAACTCTAAAGGGCTCAGAGCCAGGTGAAGGATTGCCCAGGTGTGGGAGCAAAGGCTTTAGAGGTAACGTTTCTGACTTCCGACTTTTGCCTGGATCAAGCCGCTTTCACCCCACTTCATTAAGGTGAACCCCAGCTCTGATTGGGGCTCAAAGGGATTGAGGACCGGGCTCTTGAAGGGAAGTGCCGCTGAGCTGAAGTCATACAGGCTTACGACTAACGATGGGAACTGAAGGGGGCTACAGAGAAATCTCAGCTCAGGTGGGCTCAAGGGCACTTCTGGCAGCTTCCGTTCCCACCACCTCCCAGGCTGTACAACCCCACTGTCCTGAATCATGCCGGGCCTGTGCAAAGTGCGTGCTGCCTCCGAGACTGGAGGGACCTGGAAGCAGGTGCACAGCTCCCGAAGAAGCCGCCCACTCCGGCTAACAGCTGCGGCCACGCCCACGCGGGGACCTGCCTGTCCTGCGGCGCCTGGGTGATTGGCAGGCCCCCATCCCCAAGCTGCTTGCCCCAAAGGTGCCGAAAATGTCAAGGAGGGCCGTCAAACAGTTAGTGATTTGCACCCCCGACTCCTGAAGCATCCGCTCGCCCAGTTTGCCCCGAAGAATTCGTCTCTGAACGGCTAGGGGACAAAGACCGAGGGGCGGGGCGGTGGGGGGTTCAGGCCCCGCCCCGTATTGGCACCCCCACCCCCCGTGCCGTGCGCCGCTCGGGGCCAAGTCCTTCCTCCCAGGACGCTCAGTGAAAGTGGGAGGGGGATCCACGTCACTGTCCCCAGGCCCAAGAGAGCGCGGCTCCGCCCCTCCCGCCCCCGCCAGCGCGCTGGGCACTTAGCTAAGACTGCCGGGCCCCAGCCCAGGGCTAGCAGAGTCGCCGCCGCCCTCCCACAAAGCCACAGGCAGGTGCAGGCGCGGCGCAACGCCAGCGTTTAGAGCCGAGCCGTTAGCCAGCCGTCCGGGCGGCCGTCGGTCCGTGTATCCTTTCGCCCGGGCGTCTGTCAGTCCGTCGGCGCGCCGCAGCTCACGCCCCGGCCCCTTGTCTTCCCGCACCCGGAGCCGCCCGGTGGAGCGGGCCTTGCCGCGGCAGCCATGTCCATGGGCCTGGAGATCACTGGCACGTCGCTGGCCGTGCTGGGCTGGCTGGGCACTATCGTATGCTGCGCGCTGCCCATGTGGCGCGTGACGGCCTTCATCGGCAGCAGCATCATCACCGCGCAGATCACCTGGGAGGGCCTGTGGATGAACTGCGTGGTGCAGAGCACTGGCCAGATGCAGTGCAAGATGTACGACTCGCTGCTGGCACTACCTCAGGACCTACAGGCCGCCCGCGCCCTCATCGTTGTGGCCATCCTGGTGGCCGCCTTCGGGCTGCTCGTGGCGCTCGTGGGCGCCCAGTGCACCAACTGCGTGCAGGATGACACGGCCAAAGCCAAGATCACCATCGTGGCGGGTGTGCTCTTCTTGCTGGCTGCCCTGCTCACCCTGGTGCCGGTGTCCTGGTCGGCTAACACCATCATCCGCGACTTCTACAACCCCCTGGTGCCCGAGGCGCAGAAGCGAGAGATGGGCGCCGGCCTGTACGTAGGCTGGGCGGCCGCCGGGCTGCAGCTGTTGGGGGGCGCGCTGCTCTGCTGTTCCTGCCCGCCGCGCGAGAAGTACCAGCCCGCCAAAATCCTCTACTCGGCGCCGCGCTCCGCCGGCCCCGCACCGGCCGCGAGCACAGCCTACGACCGCAAGGACTATGTCTGAGGAGGCAGACGCAGGAGACCCCACCACCACCACGAGCTGGAGCGCCCACCAGTCCAGCCTGCAGCCCTGCATCGAGGACCAGCCCCAGATGCCAGGAACCCCCCCCCCCCACCTCTGGACTGGAAGGAGCCATCTCAGAGCCCCTGCGACAGCTGCCACCTCTCTGCCGGTTGGGGAGCCGACTGCGGGCCCTGGAGACCAACCCGCGTGGACAGTGAAACCTCACCCTTCTGGAGCGCGGGGCTGGGGTACCCGCCGATACTTGCCTGCTTTTTCGAGTCCCATCGGGCCGCTGCCCCAAAGCCTGTCATGGGCAGGGACCGGTTGCCATGAAATGGAGCACTTAATATTTTTCAATAAAAGCATTTCGTTTTGCAGTTGCTGGAGCCTCCTTGTCCTGAGCGCCCACCGCCCTGCTAAGCGCCCGCTCAGAGGTCGGCCTTGGCTGGATCGGCTTTCCTGCTGCCCTGCCGGGATGGAGTTTAGAGGGAAAAAGGAGTTGTAAGCTGAGCTTGGTGCTCACTAGGTGGTCACTTGCCTACTCACTGCCCATTCAGGCAATGAACTAAACACAGCCTGTGTGGCCAAGACCTAATCCAGAGAGCACTTCCAGCAGGCTGTGGCCGGGGAGGTGAGGGGAAGGTGGCAGGATGTGCCATTTGGTTTGTGGTTGGAGCCTGCATCTTACACGGGGCGCTGTGCATTCCGAATCTCTGGTGTACAGTGGGAAAGAGCACATTCCATACCGTGATTTCCCCCATTTGGAAAGACAAACAAAAAGACCTATGGTTTTGATAAAAACACAGCCACCCAAAGTAAAGCTGGGCAAAATCTCTTCACCTGGAAGAGAGATGAGAGAGGGATCGTCTTCTTCCTGGGACTCTCAAGGGAGGGAAAGGGAGAACTCAGAAGCGGTGTGAGACACTCTTCAGTGCATCTCACAGGGGGTTGGGGTAAACAATGTGGAAACCGCACTGGCTGTTGGAGAAAACACAGGAAGTTCAGACGAGAAAGGGGATGGAGCCCAGGCCCAGAGTGTGGTAGTAATGGCCCCTATGCTTAGTAAGGGTGAATGGTTGGATGCAGCTCAGTGCTAGCCAGGAAGTAGTGATGGGTGTAGAGGGCCAAGCAGAATCTCTTACCTGGAATTATGGACTTTGGACCTTACTCTGGGTATTAGGGAGTCATGCAAGGGGCATACCTGGTCAGATTTATGCCCTAAATCTCTACAGCAGCCCCCATGGAGCTGGGAATACAAGAGAGATAAAAGTAGAGAGACCATCTAAAGCAGTGGTTCTCAACCTTCCTAATGTCTTGGCCCTTTAAATACAGTTCCTGTGGGTCGCGACCCACTGGTTCAGAACAGCTGATCTAAAGGAAACAAGCCGGTCTCAGGGTCATGAGATCATGGTGGCCAGAAACAAAGCAGTGCCAGGTGTGGGGGCAGAACCTGATGGGGGCTGTTAAAGAAACAAGGTGAGCAGCACCTGAGAACCATTGAGATGTGCAGAGTGAGGAACAGGGAAGATTCCACGGAAGGATCTTCGAATCAAGGATTTTCCACCTTAGGTCGCTGATTGGAAACCACATTTCTTTGCCTGCAGGAGTGGTGCCATTCGCCAAAATAGGAGACTAAGATGAGGGGTTCAGTTTTGACCATATACAGTTTGGCAAACCTGTGGGACATCCAGGAAGAAGAAGGGCCTATAGAGAGATCTGGTAAACCTGGAAGCTGATAGCATATACATGGCAACCAAAACCAGGGGAGTGGATGAGGTCAGTCCAGAAACCAAAAGAAAAAAAAAAAAAAGAGTTTCAAGGAGGCAGGTCTTGGCAACAGTATCTTAGGCTATAGAAGTGGTCAGGCAAGACGAGGTCCTGGGACTAGTTGTAGGATTATGAGCACCAAGGTGGTCACTGGTGACCTTAGCAAAAGGTATGGGGGCTGAAGCAGTGGACGGGAAAGAGAGCAGTGGGTGAGAGATGAAAGCAGCTGCTACAGACTCTGTGTCCAAGAGGTTTGCTTAGAAAGGGATTTATGGGCCAAGCAAACAATTCAAGAGAGAGCAAGGATCACACAGGTATTTGCTAATGAAGACTTAAAATTATTTCTAAATTGGGGCGGCGCCTGTGGCTCAATGAGTAGGGTGCAGGCCACCGAGGGTGGCGGGTTCGAACCCAGCCCTGGCTGAACTGCAACACCAAAAAACAATAGCTGGGCATTGTAACCGGGGGTCTGTAGTCTCAGCTCCTCAGGAGGCTGAGGTAAGAGAATCGCCTAAGCCCAAGAGCCGGAGGTCGCTATGAACTGTGATGCCACAGCACTTACCGAGGGCAACAAAGTGAGACTCAGTCTCTTAAAAATATATATATATAATTTCTAAATTATTGTATTTGGAATATTTTTGGCTGCAGCAAAGCTAAAGCAAAAGGTCCCCATGGCAGCTAGATTTCTTAGTAGAATCCTCCACTTAGATCCAGAAAAATTCTCTAGTTAAGGAACACCAACATGTTGTCACCTCAGTGGGCCTAAGGAAAAGGAAATGAGTTAATAGTGTGTACCTTAGCTTAGGTCACTGTCTAAGATTCTGGGAAAGGACAGGGTGTGTGGGTTACTTTCTCCCCTGCGGACTCCCCTGGGATAGGATTTAGGAGAAGTGGGCTGAGGACTGAGGGTCTGTATCTGTTACCACCCCCAGCAGTCCCTGGCCAGGGGAGCCAGGGAACCCTAGAGACAGGAGCAGGGTTGCTCATTTATTATCAGCTCTAAGAGGGAAGCCTGGACGTAATCCTTCCTGGCCACACTCTGAGCCAGCCACCCCCATAACCTACCCCATCATCCCCAAGAAGAGGGATTTGGTAGGGAAGGGAGACAGACTCAATCCTGGGCATGGGTATGCAGGTCTTCCAGGTTTCAGACTCTTCCCTGTCCCTCACTCTCTCCCCAAGACTGGGGCCCCTGGAGCCTCCTGAAGGGGACTGGGGAAGGAAGTATTGTACCCCATCCTGCCCCTGTGCCCTACAAGCACACACATCCTTGTTCAGTTTTGGGGTCTGTCCTAACTCACTTTCTTTTTTATCCTTTTCTGAAGTCTGGGCCTAAGCAGAGATGGTAAAGTTTGCAGACCATAAGCTGAGGCACGTCACAAGTGAGGGGGGTTCCCAGGACATCTTTGGACAGCTGGAAAAGAGAGAGGCATTTAGTGTCAAGGAATACACTCTGACCTGGGAGTCAGGAAACCTGATTTCTAGATCCAACTTGGCTACTGCTTTCCTGTGTGGCTCTGAGGAAATCCCTTCCTCTTCTGGTTTAAGGTGTCTCCACCATTTAAAAGAAAGGGCTGGACCTGATGACCCAAGGGCCGCTCTAACTTGTCCTTTCCACCCATGCCTTATCATCCTCTACAGAGGAAAATTAGCCAGACCCAAAGTGACTATGTAAACAGTACAGTTCACTCCTCTGAGCCTCAGTTTCCTCATCTACAAAATGGATATGAAGGCAGAGCAGGCTGGCTCATGCCTGTAATCCCAGAACTTTGGGAGACCAAGGTGGGAGGATTGCTTGAGCCCACGAGTTTCAGACCAGCCTAAGCAACATAGCAGGATCCCATGTCTACAACAAATAGAAAAATTATCTGGGCGTGATGATACCTGTAATCCCAGCTACTCAGGAGGCTGAGATAGGAAGATTGCTTGAGCCCAGGAGTTGGACGTTGCAGTGAGCTATAATGGTATCACTGTACTCTATCTGGGGTGATAGAGCAAGACTCTGAGCCATCTTTTAGCTTCCCAGGCAGCCAACTCCCCATCACAGCACACACTACATTACTGTACATTGTGGTTTGGTTTCTTGTCAGACTTCCCTACTAGAAGGTCAGTTCCCAAGGTCAGGGACAGTGTCCTGAGTTTCTCTCTGTCTGCAGCATCCAGTGCCAGCTGGCATGGCAGGCTGGGCAGAAATGCCTATGGAATGAAGGTGTGTCTGCTTGTATGAAAAGCACCTAGCACCATGCTAGGCACCAATAGGAGCTCCTTTAATGCAAATTTGGATCTTTCAACTTTTGGTATATTCAGCCAGGCAAGGGCATGGGATCATGAGGGAGATGCTCAGGTCATGAGAAAGTCCCTGGTTTTCTTCAAATGCCACAGCCATGAACCCTTTGCCAGGCCCTGGGGCTGTCTCACCCACCTCCCACTGTGGTGCCACAGCCACCAGCTCTTGCCACACCTGTTCCAGCTCTTCCTCTTGCCAGACCAAAAGCCAAGTGCTTTATCAAATAAACACAGCATTTATTGTGGCTCCCTCAAGGTCTGCGGCAGGACTGGAAGAACAGATAGTACCTTCCTTCTTGCTCTCCTGCCAGGTTCCATGAAACGTCACTTATGCCAAGACAAGTATGCCCTGCAGAGCCAGCAGGGAGAAAGAGTGCAAGGTAGGGAAGTCAGGACCAGTGGCACCTGGTGCTCCCTGAGAGACCTTGACCAAGTCACTGACTGCCTCTGGCTTGTGTCTATAAAAGAAGTGACATTGTCCCTGCTGCCTTTGATCCCATAAGAACTCTGCAAGGTGGTCATTACGCAATGAGGCCACCAAAGTTCACAATGTGATGAGACTGGGCTCCAAGCACTGCCACCTGTCAATGACAAGGCCCTAGCTTGTCCCCTTCTCATTATGTCTAGATGTATCCCCCTCTCTTCTTCTTCACTTTCACTGTCATGACTCCAGCCAGGTCACCACCATACTTCTGACAGCCTCAAGAGGGTCTCTGGTCCCTAGCCTCTCTCCACACCCCAGAACCCAGCTATACCCATTTGCAAATCTGACCATGACACTCCACTGTCTAAAAATCCTTCAGTGTCCTAAAAGGCCCTCAACCCCCAGATGGTGTTTAGGATCACACCCAGATTCTGTGACAGGACTTCAAACTGCTTCAGGGGCAGTCCGCTCTTGTCTCTCAATTTCTGTTGTGCTCCCCAAATCGCCCCACCTCTTCCCCTAACCACTAAGTCCAAGAGCACTACACATCTTTCCTTTCACCCCAAATCCTGGCTGGGCACAGTGGCTCACACCTGTAATCTTAGCATTTTGGAAGGCTGAGGTGAAAAGATTGCTTCAGCCCAGGAATTTGAGACCAGCCTGGGCAGCATAATGAGACCCTGTATCTAAAAAACACACAGATTAGCCAGCATGGTGGTGCCTGTGTAGCTCCCTGGCTACTTAGGAGGCTGAAGTAGAATAATCACTTGAGTCAGGAGTTTGAAGTCACAGTTAGCTGTGATCATGTCACTGCACTCCAGCCTAAGCAGCAGAGCAAGACCCTGTCTCACCCAAAAAAGAAAATTCCTGGGAGGCGGAGGCAGGAGCCTCACTTCAGCCCAGGAATTGGAGGTTGCTGTGAGTTGTGATGTTGTGATGCCACAGCACTCTATCCAGGGTGACAGCTTGAGGCTCTGTCTCAAAAAAAAAAAAAAAAAAAAAAGCTAATGGACAGATGCAGTGGCTCACACCACTAATCCGAGCACTTTGGGAGGCCAAGCGCGAGAATCAATTGAGGCCAGGAGTTCCAGACCAGGCTGGGCAACAACAAGACACTGTCTCTAGAAAAAGTAAAAAAAATTAGCCAGGTGTGGGTGACACACACCTTAGACAAGCGGATGCCTTGAGTGCAGAAGCTGGATGCTGCAGTGAGGTATGATACCACTGCACTCCAGCCTAAGCAATAAATCAAGACTCTGTCCCCCCAGAAAACCAAAACAAAAGAAAAAAAACCCACAGTAAAATAGTGAATTTTGTTTTTTACCAAATAAAAAATTAATACAGGCATACGTCAGGGACATTCAATGCTTCAGTTCCAGACAACCACATAGAGGCAAATAACACAATAAAACAAGTCACTTGAATGTTTGCTTTCATGATGCATATAAATATTATGTTTACGCCATACTGTTAGTATGGTGTAATACTAAGCATAGCAATAGCATTATGTTTAAAAAATGTACATAGCTTAATTTACCAATAATTTATTGTTAAAAATGCCAACAATCATCTGAGCCTTCATCAAGTCATAATCTGGTCTTCCCTCAATGTTGATGGCTGCTGACCAGTCAGGGTGGTAATTGCTTAAGGTTGGGGTGGCTGTGGCAATTTCTCAAAATAAGATAATAATGAAGTTTGCAACATCAATTGACTCTCCCTTTCATGAAAGATTTCTCTATAGCATGGAATGCTGCAATGCTAGTTGATAACATTTACCCACAATAGAACTATTTCCAGAATCGGAATCAATCCTCTCAAACCCTGTCACTGCTTTATTAGCTAAGTTTATGTAATATTCTACATCCCTTGTTTTATATCAACGATGTTCAGGACATCGTCATCAGGAGTAGATTCCATCTTCAGAGACCACTTTCTTTGCTCATTTGTAAGAAGCGGCGACTCTTCATCCTTCCAAGTTTTATCACACGATTGCACCAATGCAGTCACGTCTTCAGGTTGCACTTTTAATCCTGGTTCTCTTCCTATTTCCACCACCTCCGCAGTTACTTCGCTCAAATCTTGACTCCATCAAAGTCATCCAGGAGGGTTGGAATCAACTTCTTCTAAACTCCTGCTAATGTGAATATTTCGATCTCCTCCCATAAATCATGAAAGTTCTTACTGGCATCTAGGATGATCAGTCCTTTCCAGGAGGTTTTCAATTTACTTTTCCCAGATCCATTAAAGGAATCACTATCTGTGGTAGCTATAGCCTTATAAAATATATTTCTTAAATAATAAGACTTAAAAATACAAATTACTAGGTCAGGCACAGTGGCTCAGACCCATAATCCTAACACTCTGGGCAGCTAAAGTGGGTGGATTGCTTGAACTCAGGATTTGGAGACCAGCTTGAGCAAGAGCAAGACCCCATCTCTAAAACTAGCCAGGCATTGTGGCAGGCACCTGTAGTCCCAGCTACTTTGGGAGGCTGAGGCAAAAAAAAATCAGTTGAGCCCAAAAGCTTGAGGTTCCTGGGAGCTATAAAGTCATGGTACTCTACCCAGAGTGACAGAGTGAGACTCTGTCTTCAGAAAAAAAGAAAATATATATATACACATATATATATTCTCTTTCATACATATGTATAAAACTCCTTTATATACTTACTCTCTTTATATATATATATATATCTTCTTGATCCACAGGCTGTAGAATAGATGTTGTCTTACTAGGCATAAAAATAACCTTCAGGCTCGGCGCCTGTGGCTCAGCGGGCTAAAGCGCCAGCCACGTACACCTGAGCTGGCGGGTTCGAACCCAGCCCCGGCCTGCCAAACAACAATGACGGCTGCAACCAAAAAATGGCCGGGCATTGTGGCAGGTGCCTGTAGTCCCAGCTACTTGGGAGGAGAAGGCAAGAAACTCGCTTGAGCCCAGGAATTGGAGGTTGCTGTGAGCTGTGATGCCACAGCACTCTATCCAGGGTACAGACAGCTTGAGGCTCTGTCTCCAAAAAAAATGAAAAACATTTCCAGGCATGGTGGCACAAACCTGTAGTCACAGCTACTTGGGAAACTGAGACAGGAAGATGCTTGAGCCCAGGAGTTCAGGCTATAGTGTGCTATGGTTATACTTGTAAATAACTTTAACACCTCCATGTACTCATCACTCAGCTGGAGCAGTATAACCATGGGAAATATTGTTTCTTCTGTATCCTACTCCAGATTATTTTGAAGAAATTCCAAGTCATTTCATTTTGTCATGAATACTTAAATACGTATTTCTAAAAGATAAAGACTCAAAAAATCAGCATGTAGTTTTTAAAGTCTTTTCATATATTATAACCAAATTCATATTCAGAAAAGTACTATTTTAAATGACTAGTAATTTATTCATGTCAAATTCAACCATAAAACATTATTTGTTTTAATTTGTATTCCTTTGATTAAAGATGTGATGAAAAGATTTTACTTGCTTATCATTTTTCTTTGAAAATATCTGTTCTTTTTTTAGCTTGTTTTTAAAACAAACATTTGTTTTTCTTGAATCTTGATAAACCTTTTTTCCAATGTTAAAAATGAACCTGGTAGGGTGGTGCCTGTGGCTCAGAGGGCTAAGGCGCCAGCCATGTAAACCTGAGCTGGCGGGTTCGTATCCAGCCTGGGTCCGCCAACCAACAATGATGGCTGCAACCCAAACAAAAATAGCCCGGCGTTGTGGTGGGCGCCTGTAGTCCCAGCTACTTGGGGAGGCAGAGGCAGGAGACTCGCTTGAGCCCAGGAACTGGAGGCTGCTGTGAGCTGTAATGCCACGACACTCTACCCAGGGTGACAGCTTGAGGCTCTGTCTCAAAAAAAAAAAAAGTGAGACTCTGTCTCTACAAAACAAACCCAGCCTCTGCCGAATTACAAATAAAAATAGCCGGGCATTATGGCAGGCGCGTGTAGTCCCAGCTACTTGGGAGGCTGAGGCAAGAAAATCACCTAAGTCCAGGAGTTGGAGGTTGCTGTGAGCTGTGTGACGCCATGGCACTCTACCGAGGGTAATAAAGTGAGACTCTGTCTCTTAAAAAAAAAAGAAAAAGAAAAAATCAACCTGGTATATTAAAATGTAAAAGAAGTTTCTTTTTTTTTTTTTTTTTTTTAGAAGTTTCTTATATAATCTCATTTTAAAGTCCTATTTCAAAAACAAATAACTTACTAATCATAGAATGTGACTGAATTGCACAACTGCAGTGGCTCTAATCATCCAATCAGCCAGCAGTGTTTACTGAGCACCTACAGGACTCTGAAGTGCAGGTGCCATTTGGTAGAGAAAAAGACATAGGTTGCTGGTCTCTTTCTATTGGGGCTCTCAAAACTAATGAATCTATGTGAAAAATAACTTAATACATGTTTGTTTTAAGGGGATTCCAAGTAGAAGAAGCAACTGTTAATTTGATTTTCAAGTTTGTTTGTTTTTTTAATATCCTATGATATGGACCATTTGTGGATGTGTTATAGAAGAATTTATGTTAAACATCAAATTTGTTGGAGTGGAAAGTATGAATTGAAAGGTTTTGAATTGCATTTTCTTGAGTTCATATTTCTGCCACCAGGGGTCAGTCCTGCATCGAGACCTTCTCCAGGAACTCCTACCAGTCCCAGCAACCTCACCAGTGGCCTGAAAACACCTGCCCCTGCCACAACAACATCTCAGAACCCTCTGGCAAATATCCTCTCAAAGGTGGAGATCACCCCGGAGAGCATTCTGTCTGCTCTTTCCAAAACCCAGACACAGTCAGCCCCCACACTACAAGGTAAGCTGTCGTGTGTCATAGGACTTGAATGCGAATGTTTATCTCTGATTTAATCCTGGATTCCATTTCTAAGGAATTCAAATTCATAAAATGTATGAGACAGTTATTAATTCATTATTCTCCATAGTTATCCGCAAGCCAGAATTCAAAGAAGCATAAAATGTCAAAGCTGAAAGAAACTTTTTTCTTGCCTTATCACCTTCTTTTCACACTCAGTAAGGTGATGTGACCTGCTTTAAACTCACATTCAGTGATGAGCCAGGACTAAAAGCCAGCATTCTTTCACCTACACCGTGATACCCCTAGGGGTTGCATTAATCACCCCAACTTTTAGTATACATTAGTGTATGTTGAGTTTGTTATATTTTAATGTTAACTGAAGCTAAAGACAGTAAGCAAGGTCAATCTGTTAGCAAAAATAAATCTTCCCAGGCTCGGCGCCTGTGGCTCAACAGGCTAAGGCACCAGCCACGTACACCTGAGCTGGAGGGTTCGATTCCAGCCTGGGCCCGCCAAACAACAATGACGGCTGCAACCAAAAAAAAAAATATGGCCGGGCGTTGTGGCGGGTGCCTGTAGTCCCAGCTATTTGGGAGGCGGAGGCAGGAGAATCGCATGAGCCCAGGAGTAGGAGGTTGCTGTGGGCTGTGATGCCCCAGCACTCTACCCACGGGGACAGCTTGAGACTGTCTCAATAAATAAATAATAAATCTTTCCAGGCATGGTGGGTCAGGCCTGTAATCCTAGCACTCTGGGAGGACAAGGTACTCCTATTGCCAGAGCTCACAGGTTCAAGACCTTGTCTCTAACAATAGCTGGCTGTTGTGGTAGGCACCTGTAGTCCCAGCTACTTGGGAGGTTAAGGCAAGAGAATTGCTTGAGCCGAAGAGTTTGAGGTAGCTGTGAGCTATGACACCACAGCACTTTACCAAAGGTGACATAATGAGACTGTCCAAAAAAAAAATTTTTTTCAGGAGCAGTTTGCTTTGTTGAACTTTATCCTTTGACCCAAAGAATTCTTTCCTAGTGCTTCTGAGAAGGTTTTGATGATCCATGAATAAGGTCACTTTCATCATTGTTAATCTGGACTATTCAATCCTTGAATTTTTCTACACCATAAAATGGGGATTATATGTTTTCTTGTGAAAGAATCAGTGCCCATGATGGTCTGGGTTTGTAAGTCTTTTGGTGCGTGTTTATATATTTATTATAGCTACATCCTATAACCAAAACCAGTATTTGAAAACATTGTTTCCCAAAAGTTACATCAGTCATACAAGAAATGCCTTTGATATCAGGGTCAGGTGAGGTGGCTCAGGCCTATAATCCTACCTAGCACTCTGGGAAGCTGAGTCAGGTGGATTGCTTGACCTTACAAGTTCAAGACCAGCCTGAGCAAAAGTGAGACCCTGTCTCTACTAAAAATAGAAAAACTGAGGCAAGAGAATCACTTGAGCCCAAGAGTTGGAGGTTGCTATGAGCTATGATGCCATGGTTCTCTACCCCAGGGTGACAGCTTGAGGCTCTTTCTCAAAAAAAAAGAGAGAAAGATGCATCTTGAAAAAAAAATTCCCTCTTCAAATAAATTTCTAAAATTTGCATATGCTCGCTCTCTCTTGAAAGTAAATGTATATTAACTTATTAGAGATAAATGTAGAAGCTGGAAAGATAGGATAGAACATCTTTTTGCATTTAGGGAAACATTTCCACAGACCAAACAGTAAGAAATACTGGTTTAAAGTGTTGTTTTAAGAATAATTTTGCCTCCTTTCTTCCTGCTTCGCCTTATTAGTTTAAGTGAATGATTCTGACATTAAAATCTCTGCCTTCCTGTTGCCTTGTATTGTGCTATGTTGAGCTTATTTCTGGACTGCACTGGGAACATTTCAGTGATTTGCTCTTTATTGATAAGTAGGTCCAGTGTTCCCTATGACAATTAGCCTTGCTTTTTTGTTCTGGATTCAGTTTGGCCTCATACTTTGTCTACCGGGTTCCCACCAGAATGAATGAGAACATGTGATTGACCTACATTGTTCGTATTGTCTCGTAGGTGTTGTTCTTTTTAACCCCTCTAATCTTTGTTTCTACAGGCCTGTCATCTTTACTTCAGAGTGTTACTGGGAACCCAGTTCCAGCCAGCGAAGCTGCATCACAAAGCACTTCAGCCTCCCCTGCCAGCACCACAGTCTCTACCATAAAGGGGAGAAATCTGGCCTCTACTACCCAATCTTTTATTTCTAAAAGCTTCAACTATTCTCCTAATTCAACTTCTGAAGTCTCTTCAACTTCAGCCACCAAGGCCTCAATTGGGCAAAGCCCAGGGCTCCCAAGCACTACTTTCAAACTGCCGTCCAACTCTCTGGGGTTCACAGCCACCCACAGCACTGGCCCTGCTGCTGCACCCACTGACGTCTCCATGTGCCAGTCTTCAGAGATCTCCAAGCCAAAGCTGGAATCAGAGTCCACATCCCCAAGCCTAGAAATGAAGATCCACAACTTTTTAAAAGGTAACCCTGGTTTCAGTGGCTTAAATTTAAATATCCCAATCCTGAGCAGTCTGGGGTCCAGTGCCCCCTCAGAGAGCCACCCCTCCGACTTCCAACGCGGCCCTGCTAGCACTTCTGTGGACAACATTGATGGAACCCCTGTGCGGGATGAGCGGAGTGGGACACCCACCCAGGATGAGATGATGGACAAGCCCACCTCTAGCAGTGTAGACACGATGTCTCTGCTTTCTAAGATCATTAGCCCTGGTTCCTCAACACCCAGTAGCACAAGATCACCACCCCTTGGGAGAGATGAAAATTATTCCCGGGAGCTCTCCAATTCTGTATCTACATATCGACCCTTTGGCCTGGGCAGTGAATCTCCCTATAAGCAGCCTTCTGATGGAATGGAGAGACCATCTTCCCTGATGGACTCTTCACAGGAAAAGTTCTATCCAGATACTTCCTTCCAAGATGAGGATTACCGAGATTTTGAGTATTCGGGGCCTCCACCCTCTGCCATGATGAACCTAGAGAAGAAACCAGCCAAATCTATCCTGAAATCAAGCAAACTTTCTGATACAACCGAATACCAGCCAATCTTGTCCAGTTATAGTCACAGGGCCCAAGAATTTGGGGTTAAGTCTGCCTTCCCTCAATCTGTAAGGGCCCTTCTGGAGTCCAGTGAGAACTGTGACCGTCTCTCATCTTCTCCTGGGATATTTGGTGCCTTCAACAGAAGAGGAAATGAGCCTGGGTCTGACCGGTCACCATCGCCGAGTAAGAATGATTCATTTTTCACCCCTGACTCCAACCACAATAGTTTGTCTCAGCCTACCACTGGGCATCTCAGTTTGCCACAGAAGCAGTACCCAGACTCTCCTCACCCAGTTCCACATCGTTCCCTTTTCTCTCCGCAGAATACCCATGCTGCACCCACAGGTCACCCACCCACTTCAGGCGTGGAGAAAGTCCTGGCCTCTGCCATTTCCACCACGTCGACGATTGAATTTAAGAATATGCTTAAAAATGCCTCACGCAAGCCCTCAGATGATAAGCATTTTGGCCAGGCCCCCAGCAAGGGCACTTCAAGTGATGGTGTCGGTCTCTCAAACCTTACCCAGCCCAGCTTGGCAGCCGCTGACCAACAGCAGCAAGAAGAGCACTACCGCATAGAGACGCGAGTCTCCTCCTCATGTTTAGACTTGCCTGACAGCACAGAAGAAAAGGGGGCCCCTATAGAAACCTTGGGGTATCATAATGCATCCAATAGGAGGATGTCAGGAGAGCCAATACAGACCGTAGAGTCCATCCGAGTTCCTGGGAAGGGAAATAGAGGACACGGGCGTGAGGCTTCAAGGGTGGGTTGGTTTGATCTGAGTACCTCGGGCAGCTCTTTTGACAACGGCCCCTCAAGTGCCTCTGAGTTGGCGTCCCTTGGGGGTGGGGGCAGCGGAGGCCTCACTGGCTTTAAAACAGCACCATACAAGGAACGGGCACCCCAATTTCAGGAGAGTGTCGGCAGCTTTCGTTCCAACAGTTTCAACTCAACATTTGAGCATCATCTTCCCCCATCCCCCTTGGAACATGGGACGCCCTTCCAGAGAGAGCCAGTGGGGCCATCATCTGCCCCACCTGCCCCTCCCAAGGATCATGGTGGTATCTTCTCTCGAGATGCAGCCACTCATCTGTCCTCTGTGGATCTTTCGAACCCCTTCACAAAGGAGGCAGCCCTGGCCCATGCTGCCCCACCCCCTCCTCCTGGAGAGCACAGCGGAGTTCCCTTCCCCACCCCACCCCCTCCTCCACCCCCTGGGGAACATAGCAGCAGTGGTGGGAGTGGTGTTCCTTTTGCTACTCCGCCCCCTCCTCCACCCCCTGTCGACCACTCTGGAATTGTACCCTTCCCAACCCCAGCACTGGCAGAGCATGGAGTGGCAGGGGCTGTGGCAGTATTTCCCAAGGACCATAGTCCCCTTCTTCAAGGGACCCTGGCTGAGCATTTTGGGGTGCTCCCAGGACCCAGGGACCATGGGGGCCCCACCCAGCGGGACCTCAACGGCCCTGGCCTTAGCCGTGTACGTGAGAGCCTGAGCCTACCTGCCCATTCTCTGGAGCACCTGGGCCCAGTCCATGGAGGAGGAGGTGGGGGAGGCAGCAACAGCAGCGGTGGCCCCCCCTTGGGTCCCTCACACAGAGACACCATCAGCCGGAGTGGTATGATTTTACGGAGTCCCCGGCCAGACTTTCGGCCTAGGGAACCTTTTCTCAGCAGAGACCCATTTCACAGTTTAAAGAGACCCAGGCCACCTTTTGCTAGGGGCCCTCCGTTCTTTGCACCAAAACGCCCATTCTTCCCTCCTAGGTACTGATGGAAACCAAGGGAAAGGCATTTTGAACAGTTTAGAGAGCATTGGAAGTAGAAGTTTGGTTTATTATTGTTGTTTTCATTTGTTTTTCCCTTCCTTGATTTTTTTTTTTAAATATAACGAAGGGCCTCTCTTCCAAATTAAAAAATCATATATGCTTGCATTTCACTAGTCCATTCAGTCCTCCCTCCCACTGCACTTATCTACCTTTTCTGAGTTATTTGTATTTTTTTTTTTTAAGGTAAATTCAACTTAAGCCACTTCTTTTGGCTCCTGGGGGCTTGGGGAGTGGGGGGGAAAACTTACTTTATTTTATCCCATCTATTGAAGAGTATTACTACATTTGAAATAAAACTTCCATCAGTACAGATAATAACATGTGCGATGTTGGGATTTTATTTTGGGCTTGGCTTATCAGGTAGTGAATGGAAGGATTCCTGTCCCGGTCTTTCTCCAGCTCAGTAATTGCTTTCACCAGCTTGCCCCCACCCCATGCTCCCTGCTGACAGCCGAGAGATGTTACAAGGGAGGAAATGTGGGAGACTTGAACCTTTCAGGTTTGTTTTGTTTTGTTTTGTTTTGTTTTGTTTTTAAAGGCATGTTGAAGTTGAGATCTTTTACCCTTCTAAAAAAAATTTTTTTTTAAATCAGCTTCTTCCCCTAAAGTACTGACAATAACTTTGAGGAGATACAAACTTGATTCTATTCTAGTAAATCTTTTTCCCTTTATACTTGGAATGAAAGGATGGGGCTTAATTTAATTTCAAGGTTAAAATAAGGAGTGAGTACAATATATAAAGTTAGGAAAGGAAGCATCGATGTTGTGACGCAGGGAACGTTTTCAAGGTAGTTTCACATGTCTTGCATGCACTTAGCTCTTGCCTCCTACTCTCCTTTTTTGACTTTTTCTTCCTCAGTTTTCACTTCTTCTGTGCTCAGAAAGACAGTTACTACAATTGACTAATCGAAACAAAGATGCAACTGAAATATTCCTGCATTTTTTAGCATAAGTAGACATTAATTTTACCGTGGTGCCTCCTGAATGTAAGTGGTATTTGTTAGTGGTTTTCAACAAAGGTTAACTGTTAGAGAAAGGAAAAATGTGTCCTTATTTTTCTTTCTCTTTGCCTCAGTCCTATATTCACCCCTATTGATGTTTTAAAGGAGGAGATCAGTAGCATTTTTCTTTATATTGTATCTCTTCAGATATGTCTTAGAGAGAGGTAGTTATTGGTATATACACGTTTACATAGAAACAGAAGGTCCTAGTAAGTCCAAATTTACCCCCCACTGTAGATAACAATGTTACATTTCAAGACTCAGGCTGTATCCCCACTACCCACCCCAGAAAGTAAAGACTGATTCTGCCTTTAAGTCATTTTACATAAGAGTGGAGTGCTTTCCTTCTCCCTGGACTGGAAGGCTTATTTGTATTCCTATCACCAGTACTTGGGAAAAGACAATCACTATTTTAAAGTGGATCTCCAGAGACAGTAATGAGCAAATGTTGCTTAACTACTATTTTGTTTATTATTAGTGTCTTACCCTAAGGAGTCCACACTGATAATCTCCAGCTAGATGAATGAAAGTGTTCAGTTCGGGGGGAAATGATGGCATGGTTCATCTGTTTTCTCCAAGTGTGGAACTATCAGAAGTGTAGGAGCTGCTTCAGACTCCTGCTAAAGGTGTGGAGGGTGGGTGGTATAACATGACAGAAGATGATTTCTTTGTCTCAGAGTAAGTTTCAGAGAAAGCAGCTTAAACCAAGTGTGCATTAGTTGTGGCTCTGTGTAATTTATTTTGTTATTTATTTGGGCTCACTTTGTGTTCTCTGGCTAGGGTCCAGCTAGTCAATTTGTCTTCCTAAGGCACATCTGGTCTTCTTTCCTTGACCTCAAGCTTTTCTGCCCTGTGTGGGATGGGGTATATAGTGTAGCAGAGAAAAGTATACTTAATACTGAGTCCTAAGACATTTGTGTAGAGAAAAGCATAATAGAAATTGGGGGTGGGGAGAATTCTATTTTACTTTCAAAATTGAAAAGGAATTTTTTTTTTTTTTTTTTGCAGAAATCAAGCAGGGTGTTTTTCATCATAGAATAAGAATGTGAATTCTTTCTGCTACTTTTGTTTAAGCTAAAAGTAGTGTTTACTTGAAACGCTCTCTGACCTTTTGGTTTTATCAGAAAATATAGAGGTATCAGGAAAATAGCTTCCTGAATGTCATCAGGACAAGGAGACCGTCCTCAAAGAGTAATGGCTGAATCACAAAAGGAAGGCTTTGTTGTACAGTTTAAAAGATAGACATTTAAGGAGTTGGGCTTTTGTGGGGTATTTTTGTGTTGTCTTTTAAGCCTCAGAATCCTTAGTATGTTTGTTTTACAGTGGAAGTGAAGATGTATCTGACAGCCGTTAATTTTGAGGAAATCTGTCTACAACGGTAAATGAAGATGATAATGTATATATATGATATAGTGAAATGAAAAAGACAGTTCTGATATTTGTAACATGAGACAGAGGGGTTTCATTCTTTCTGTGTCTGTGATTTAAAATTCCATGACCATGCTCTGACTTTTTGTATTTCAACCTGCGTTTAAAAAAATAAACAAGATATTTTTTAAGAAAGCATAACTTAGTGTATCTTGCAAGGACATGTTTCACATGAAAGCATAAGTAGAAGAATTTGTTATTAAAGTTCTTGGTGCTCACTGTAAAATCACAGACAGAGAATTGGTTTGATGGGGGGTTGGAGTACGGTAGGAGTTCCGTGATAGAATATCAGAAGGAGGGTGCTTGAATATTTTGAAAGAGCTTACTCTTCATTCAGCTTAGAGAAGAGCTCTTTCTTAATACCCCTGGCCCTCTAAAAAGTCAAGAGTAAATAAAATGTGCGTTGATTCCAGGGAGGGTAAAATGAGCAGAGAATAGGACCTTTATCTTTTCCCACACCAGGAATACAATGTTTGTGATACATATGGTACAGCAAACCTATCTAGATAATGTGAAAATGCTAAACTTCCTAACTGCAGAATCTTCACACTCAATCCTAAAGTTACTGTGCAGAATTAAGCTTCAGCTGTTAATGTTTTGAAGCCGCTGTAAATTACTGCTTCCTTTCCCCCCCCCCCTCCTTTTTTTAAGTGGGCAGGGGTGCCTGTTAAAATTAGATATGTTGGATTGAAATTCTCAGTGTTCAGTGTGGAAAACAAAACAAGTACATGCTTTAGAAGCAACAGCAATGAAATCCTTTTGAAATGTGTATTAATGTCCTTTAATAAAATAACTAGTTCTAAAGGTTTGACAATTTTCTTTGAGACTGGGGCTTTGACCAAGGGCCCCTTGGCTTCTCTGGTGAGTGCAAATAGGAGGGAACTTCTCCAGGAGCCGCAATTGCTGCTTTTTGAAGCAGGCCCGTGGTTGGAAAACCTAAATTTTCTCCAGCAAAGACCCAACAAGGTTGTCCAGGGCTGAAGATGAAACCAACTACAGAATGCAGAAAGAAAAGCCTGGATATATCTCTGAAGAAATGATTGTATTGGCTTCTGGTCCAAGGGTACGTGGGGTGGTGTGGGGGTGGTGGTGTGTGTGCCCACATGTCCTGAGGCATACACAAGGATACCATACACTTCTCATTTTGTCCCTTCCTGGTAACTACTTGCACTTTACTCTCTTGCAGCCATTCCTTTATTGTTCAAAATCTCTCTGTCCTTAATATTTTGTTTCCAGTTTAATAAAGTATGGTTCCTTTTGTTGTGTGGTTGACTTTTCCCCTGTCATGTTGATCTTACCCAGATGTCCCCTTTGACTTTTCCACCTAATGTCACAGAAAGCAATCAGAGCCTCTGAGATCTTCGTGGCCTTGTGGGATTTTTCTCTTTGTTCCTTTGTGTAAAATTGATTTTGGAAAGGGCTAATGGGTGGGGTGAGAGGGATGTTCAGAGAGTGGTTTGTAAGGAAGTGGAATATACTATGTGGATAAATTATGTGTGTATATCTTCAAAAATGTGTACAGTTGTGAGCCAAGAAACCTCTTTAAAGCAGCCTGGAATGGGGTTGGGGGTAATAGGGATCATCCTCTGGCCATTTCCCCACATCTACCCTTGTTACTGCATATTGGCAGTCTGTCATATGAAAGCCACACTTAACCCTTCTCTCTTGCCCCATCCCTTTTAATAATTTAGTGAGGGTTAATAAATGGAATGTTGGCTTTAAGGGATAAAGAAGGATAGTCACTGAATCTGGGTCAGACCTGGGTCACTGGCAGGGTAGAAGCCTGTAAATAGCAGCCTTGATTATGTGAAGCTGCATGTGTGTGTCATGAGACACTTAAGAAATAGCTGTGGCCTGGGAACACACCCAGCAGGTAGGGTGTACCACTGTATTGGAATCTGGCTCACCCTCCTTTCCTTGTCCCTTGCCCCCCCCAATTCCTGTCTCTACCCCAAAGAAATCAGTAGCTTTTAGGCTCCTCATTGGCCTTTCTAGGAATGTTATTGAAAATTAATAACTCTCTGCTTGTTTTATTTAAGCCAGACCTGTATAGGGGATGAGTTATCCCCTTGTGTGTGTAGACATAGTAACAGAAACCATTAGAATGGGTTCTGGAGTACTGGGGTGTTTCTCATACTTGTTTATGAGTAACTGTATGGGCAAGTCTGGTCAGCTGCTGTTCACAATTACTGAGTAATAACTCATTGAGGCTATATAGACAAGGCAAAAGAGGGACACCAGTAAGAGATACTGGTTCTTAAGTAAACACCTTATATGCTTTAAAGGAAATGAGCCAGTATAATGTAAAACTAAATATCAGTGTTACGGCTCGGCGCCTGTGGCTCAACGAGCTAAGGCGCCAGCCACGTACACCTGAGCTGGCGGGTTCGAATCCAGCCCCCGGGCCTGCCAAACAACAATGACGGCTGCAACCAAAAAATGGCCGGGCGTTGTGGCGGGCGCCTG
>CAUYON010110251.1:0-11617 GCA_963573935.1 Arctocebus calabarensis | reverse complement strand
TACTTGAGAATAGCGAAGAAGAAAAGGCTCTAGCAAATATGATATAAGCACTCTCAGAAGCTATAAGAAGGGAGGGAGAGGAGGGGAAGAGAGAACAAAGAAATTAATGCAGGAGAGGAAGAAGAATGTTCAGTTGAGAATAGGAGGTAATAAAAATAGTCTAAGAAAAGAAAGTGAAGTAAAGAGTTATTTGTCGATAGCGCCTCCAAGAAAAGGATATTCAAAAAAAAAAAAAAGAAGAAGAAAAGAAAAAAAAAATCTCAAAAATATTATTATTCTTATATGTATATAGAATTGCAGTCCAGTCTGGCAACAACGATCTGCTGTGAGGGGAGCGCAGGAGCAGGACTTGTGGTGCCTGCGGAGGAGGGGCCTCACGGTCACTGCAGATCTCGGTGGCCGCTGCGGTGTCGGTGGGGGTGGTGTCATGCTCACAGTAGCAGCAGCTTTGAGCACCCGAGCGACTGCAGCAGCACAAGCAGCGGGGGTTGCTATGGCAGCTATGGCTGCGGGTCGCAGCTGCTTGCAGCTGCCGTGAATGGTGGAGGGGAGGGGCCACGCTGTTGCTGCAGATCGCGGGGGGCTGTGGTGGTGTGTCACTATTCGCGGTGCAGCGGCTTCAGAGCCACCGCAGCAGGACCCTGGGCGGTGGTTGCTATGGCTGCAGCTCGCAGCCGCTCCCAGCCGCCTTGAAGGCTGGAGGGGAGGGGGCTTTGCAGGGGTTGTTGGTGGGAACTTGAACTTCAGTTATTCTCCAGCTGAAGTGCCCCGGGGGCCCTCCTCGCCAACTTCCACAGCTTCCACGGCTCAAACGTCTTTTCTGCCCCTCAGGCTTCACTATGGTCCCCGCCTAGTGTAATGCTGGCTGGTCACCCATTCTTTCTCTGTCTTATTGATCTGGGGAAAAGGCGCTCGCCATTTTGGACATTCCAATGTGTTAGTCTGGCAGAGTCCGGACCCCTCGACTCACGCCGGGGTTGCCCAGGTCTCCATGCTTCCCAGCAGCGCCCCTTTCTGATTGTCAAACTCTAAGTTCCACGCTTCAGTGGAATTTTCTCCGATTAGAGCTTGTGGGTTGGGACCTGCTGTCCTCCCTGTGGGAGGGGCCGGCTGCCCCTCCACCGGGCAGGGGGAAATGGTCTGGAACAGTTTCCATGGTTAAGAACTATATTTCAAATGCGCCAGTCTTCCCGATCTCTGTCTCACCAGCTGCCCGTCCACTCCAATAGTTCACACGGAGAAAGATCCAGAGCTCCCACCCTCTCACGTGCTGACCTGGTAGAGATGGGCTACGGGACCATCTCCGCCGCCATCTTCCAGCACTCCCAAATAATCAGTTTTAAAGTTAGTTTTCCTTATCAAATTTAATTGCACGTGTTCCTTGGTTAATGCCAATCATTAAATAGATATGACATATTTTATTCCTAAAAATGTCCTTTCATGAAGGTAAGTACTGACCAATAATAATATACATCCTTAAACATATAACTTTTAACTGAGCTTATTTATTATTTGGAAGTTTTTTCAGAATTATATTCTTGTCTTGATATCTGCTCTTATTGCAAATTAATCACCTCCAATTGCAGGTTATATAGAATCTCTTCAATTGCACAGTTAAATAGACTTTGAGATATGCTAATTTTCTTTGTACTTTTGTTGAGGTCTAAAAAATGCTGCTGGGGGCTCAGCGCCTGTGGCTCAATAGGGTAAGGTGCCAGCCATGTACACCTGAGCTGGCGGGTTTGAATCCAGCCCAGGCCCACCAAACAACAACAGCAGCTGCAAACAAAAAATGGCTGGGCATTGTGGCGGGCACCTGTAGTCCCAGCTACTTGGGAGGTGGAGGCAGGAGACTTGCCTGAGCCCAGGAGTTGGAGGTTGCTGTGAGCTGTGATGCCACTGCACTCTATCCTGGATGACGTCTTGGGGCTCTGTCTCAAAAAAAAAAAAAAATGCTGCTGGGATTATACTTGGAGTTCAGAAAATATATCTGCTACTTTGTGTGGGAATGGAGATCCATCTCACTTCTTGGTTTAACTTTTGACATGTGGAAAGTGTATAAAGCAACTTAATATAATTTGTGGTTCATTTGGTTGTAGTTAAAATAACTTCATAGCAAAATAATTTTCACATATAAGTGGAGTCTTGCCTTTTAATTTTAGGCTGAATTTACTAAGAAACATTATCAAGTCTGCAGCAAAATTTCCAAAGTCATATATTGTTGAAAAATAAGTTAATAAGGGTTCTTCCTGCTCACAAAAGTTTCAATCTTGGCCCAGAGTTCAAAAAATTACAACAAACATTTCTAAGCCATCAAACTGATTACTATGGGGAAATTCAGGATATTCAGATTCTATTTCTGACAACCATTCATGGAATTAATAATGGCTAAGAACACAAGGATGAAGAAATTCATGATTGGTACCACTTGTTTAGTAACATTTGGCTACAGTGCCATTGAAAAATAGATACAAATGGTTTCACCTCTTTCTGCAAAGCACCTGTTACTCCACAGATATTTTCATTGCCATTAGTTGAAATACATCCTAGTATATTCTGCTTCAGGTTGCACAGAATGAGTGTTTTCTAGATGTCTTTAAAAAATACTCTCACCTATTGTTCCATGTCACTTATTCATAGAAGCTAATTCTTCAGTCATTTCAAACTTGTCTTTGACTCCTTGAATAAAAAAACCTGGGCCATATCAGTAATATCTGTTGACTTATCAAGTGCCAGGGAAAGCAACTCAAAATCATTTTCTTTGTTTTTTTTTTAGATTAACGACTGATGTTGCTCTCGATGACCCCAACTCTCTCATTAACAGTTCTTGCCAAAAAGCTAATAATCTTAAATAAGTTCAATTTTTTTTCAATTACAGTTATACATTTGATTAACTCACCACTGGCAAACAGTTTTTCTTCCTTGACTAACAAATGAGCCCCTTGGAAGCTTAATTTTGTTGCAGCCTCATTTTTAGTTTTAATTTTTGTGAAGAAATCCTGCTATGATAAGATATTACATTTTTAATTTTCTAATTTGTCTGGTTTTCCCCCACAATTAGGATTACTTTGAAGAGTTCTTAGTCTAATAATGTCAATGTATATTGTATTTTTTAGCTCAGTTGTGTCATAACATATAATACTAAAGCAATGCTTTGATACCTAGCTTGCCTTTCCACTGTTCCTTAAGAGTGCAGCATTTAGAGTCTGCTTTCTTCTTCTTGTTTTGTCACAAGGTAATAAGAATTTTTGAATGTTGAGGCATGGCAAAACACATGTTTCGCATATATGTTTCTTCCTTTTCTTCCTTTGGGATGCCATGCCGTTCTTCTCCTTTTCTCTCTCTTCCCCTCCACCTTCCCCTCTCTCACGCCTGCTCTCTACTTTCTTCTCTCTTTCTCATTCCTTCTCCCCACTCTCCCCTCTCTCTCTCTACTATAATAAAAGAGAATTTTTAGGATATAAAATACATATCCTAATAAAAAGGAACCTGTGTAATTGCAGTTACTAACATAGTAACTAAGCAGCAGTAGCAAGCACTAACAACAAAAAGACCCTGTCATAATTACTCAACACTACTATTTTAGCATGAAAGCATTTGTACAGGGTAGGTTAATTAATGAAACTGTGTTCACATAAAACATTACATATGGTCACTGAAATTGCATTTCATATGATTTTTGCATGCCTGAAAATATTCTTCTTTCGAGGGAGACATAGACGTGGGCTTGACCAGACAGGAGGTCACAATCTTAGATGCTACACTGGTGTTAAAGGGGCTTGACCCGCAGTCCTAGTCCCATCAAACTTGGGTTTGAACCTGTGTTTAAATGAAGAAAACCAAACTGGAAATAATACAGACAAAAGAAAATCTGGTAATTTATGTAATAAACCATTGAAAAAGCATTAGCAATATGCCCCACCTAAGAGAACAAGATGTCAACCTGTAATTGAAAATAAAGGGCAAAGGGTCCATTCCACCAGGAGGGGGATTGACAAGGCCTGGGAAGGTGATCAGATCACCAGGCCATGTGTACACTCTAGTTCTACAGGTTGTGAGCAGAAACCCAATCCCATGGACCAGGCCAGTGGTTCTCATAGACAGCTATCTGGCAAGAAATTAATTACATTAATGAAGTATTAATGCTTCTGAATTAATTCCTTCTCTCATGTCATTTAGAGCAAATTCAAGTTTATCCCTATTGTCATTCCCGGCAACTGCAGTTCATTTGTTTTTCTGAAAGGATCAGAAGGTGTAGTCTAACCACTGGCACGCTGGGCACATGAATGTCGCCAAGAGAGGACTGGTAAAAAAAAAAAAAAAAAAACCAAAACACTAGCCTGGGAGAATGATGACTACTATCAAGAAATAACCCACTGCATTAGTTCTGTAGGAGCCCAGAGTTCAGCACCCCAGAGATTGTGATGATGGCAATGCCAGGAACTACCCCATGTACCCCTGGGTCACAGGCTACCAATGAATGCTGATGGTGATTGTTCCAGAACCAGATGGCTCTGGCCCTAGCACATTTGCTGTTGCTATAACAGAATACCACAGATAGTAATTTGTAAAGAAAAGTTTATTTACCTCATGATTCTGGAAACTGGGAAGTCCAAGAGCATCGTGCTGGTTCTGTGAGGGCCTTTATCCTGCATCATAATGTGGCATAATGTCACATGGAGAGGGGCAAGAAAGCCAGAGCGAGCTGGCTTTTACGTGTATAACCAAGGCACTCACTCCCACAATAACACATCCACTTTCATGACAGCAACTTTACACCATGAGGGCAGAACCGACATTCATCCATTTATGAAAACAGAAGGATTAAGTTTCCAACACATGAACTTTTAGGGGACACATTCGAGCCATAGCACCATTCCACATGCAGGTTGAAGGTCATCACTTCTGCCACACAGTCACAGGATGTTCTCAGTGAGGTTTGGAAGGAGTTGTCTAAAGTGTTTCTCTGGCTTCCACCATCTCCTGGAGTTCCTGCAGAAAATCACTTCACCCACACTGCCTGATCCTGCTGGGGGAAGGTGGTCAGAAGCAAAGCCCCCAAACCAGGAGAGTGGAGTTGCCTTGAGGATTTACTTTCTAGAAACCACCTGTACATGTCACCCTCCTGGGCAACTCTTTCTTTTTTTTTTTTTTTTTTCTGATAAACTCTAAATAAAAGAGGAATGGGGTCAATAGTGCAGATAGCAAGAAAGACAGAAGCCCTGAGAATTCTAACTTCACACTCCACCTACTTCTCACTCTGCCCCTATGTACTGGGAAGAAGAAGGTGCTTTCCTTACATAATTTGACAGAAACCCTATTTGCAGTTCCCTGAGGCTGAAAGTGGATTTTCAGAAGATGAATTATGTTAGATAATTAGCTTAATTCAACATCTGGGTAAATAGAAGGAGCTAGCATTGGCTCAGTTTGATGGGGCTTGCTCTGGGAGCGTCCTTTTCTTCTGTCCCCAAAGACAACATAATACTACATGAAGTCTTTGTGCCTGGCAGAGTTCTTGCCCCCACCTGTCACCAATTGCAACTGGACAGGGATGTGGGGAAAGCAGGTTCTCCGAGAAGTCTGCAGCAGACAGACTGTCTCCCTGGGATCCTGCATGGAGATTTGAGCTCCATCCACGGTGGCTGGGTGTCTGGACTTGTCCCTGACCTGTGCTCTAAGTTACAGGAGCCACAGCCTACAAGATTTGCCCCTGAACACAATGAACGCTGAGCAGGAAGAATGCACCTGGGGAAAAGAGATGACTCAATCCTAATGGGGAATTCTCCTTTAGGTGAGCAGTTGAAATAAACAGGCAAAAATCAAATCCCCAGCAGGCTTCCAGAAGAACCATCATTTCTAGGACCTATTTTTGCTCCCAGGACACTGGATGTTCACCGTGTTCTCTCCCCCATAGTCATCCCTAAACATTTTTGGTGCCCCATGTGCTTTCTGGGAGAAACTTGGGTTTGGAGGGACAGAGGACAAGTGCCCTACCAGTCCAGGGTAATTCCTAAAAGGAGCCAGTCTACCTTGAAGGATAATGCAGTCAAATTATGCTAAGGGGAGGGATGGAATTCTCTTGTGTTTGAGAGTTTATAAGGCAAAATATAAGCCATGTGACTTATGGGGAAAAATTGTACCGGTTGCTCAGGTCAAAATCAGATGACCATGTTTTGTAGGGTCAAATACGAATATGTGAGCCTTAACAAACTGCTTCTGTGTCCCAGGCCAGCTCAGGGATTAGACTCTGAAACTGAAAAAACTATAGTCTGACGACCAGAAAATGTTTAGTGTCAAACTGGTCAGTTAATAGTTACAAAGGTTCAAGTCAGAGTATCTCTCCAAACTGTCCCTAACAGAGATAATCATCCCACCAGGTCTGAGAAATGTAGAGAGGATTTTCATTTTAAGTGACTCATTTCACATAGAAGCACCCTAGTAAGTTGTCTATTTTGAAATTCCACTCCATAAAACTTTCAAAAGACATCTGAAAGTGTGTTCAGTTCTGTTATGGCATGTGAAGGGAATTATTAAAAAGAAAACATCTAAATACATAAGGAATATGGGCTCAACTGAACAGAGTGACTACTGAACAGAGTCCAAGATGGTCTCCCTACTTCTCTGTGTCCCTTGCATGGGGACAGTCATGCCCTGGGACAATGCCAAGGAGATATTCCTTTCCCAACTCCTATTGGAGATGGGGGAAGAGCAGGTTGGTTAAAAGCTGTATGAGCTACATTTCAGTCCTGGTCCTGTCATGTCCAAGCTGTGTTCCTTTGGACAAGTTGTTCTACATCTCTGAGCCTAAGTTTTTCAGCTGCCAGTGTGGTCAGAGTTTTTGACTGACAAGTGTGAGAGCCTGACACTACACAGTGGAGGAAGTTCAATGCTGAGGCAAGTCCCATCCCCTCTGTCAAGCTGCCTGTACTGCTAGTTTGAAGGCTTCAGCATTCATGCAGGAGAATCAACATAAGAAGATGTAACACTTGCAAGGTTAGAAAGTTTGCAAATGCAGCTTCAAGACAACATCTCTCCTCTATCCAGCTCATTTTAATCTCACAACAATCGTGGAAGCATAACCTGCAGGTAAATATCATTATTTTTATGGAGATGAACAAACAGCTTAGGCAAAGTTGGGCAATTTTCTCAGAAGCATGTAGCTAACAAGTAGCCTAAGGAAAACCTGGGCCTGTAACTCTGAGCACCGCAGACCTGCCTCACGGCTGAGTCCATGAGAAAGGCGAAGTGGTCACACCAGCTTGGTCTGCCAGTCTCAGCAGTGTCACCCAGGTACTGGCTCTGACTTTCTGAATTCTTTATTTTCACCCATGCAGAACTTGAAGGGGATGTCAGCCCTTTTTCCTCTTTCCATGGGGGGATATCTACTAAGCATGACTCAGCCATACAGCTCTACTTTAGATGATGTTTCAATTCCTAGGGATAGAAAAGCTGGAGGATTTGACTTTGCACCTCCACAAGCCTCCAGCAGGCTGCAGGTGGCCAGAGGACAGCCCAGGACGCCACTATGTCATGTAAACTATGAAATGGATCTGCCACTCCCAAATCAATGACTGTGATCCAAAAATCTAACCACACCCTACACAGAGGGGCAACTTCAGAATTTCCATGAAGAAGGGTCTCACTTGGGGGTCCCAATCTACCTGGAAAGAAGGGGGAGGGAGGCGTTGTCTTGACTTTGAACATACAAGTCAACACACCGTTTTCATGAGGCTCATGTGTTTCTCTGGGGTGGCAGCAGCAAACCAGTAACAATCCTATGAAAGAGCATGTGTGGAGGAAAAAGACAACAAAGATTCTGACCAAAGAGAGGACAGCACTCTGCTAGGTGGAGGGAAAAGATGCAAAGGCCCTGAAGGATATTCGTGCTGCAGGGAACTCAGCCTGGAGAGGGAAAACAGAAGTGGGAGGGATGGGGCTGCTCCTCCACCCAGAAGATTACTCTCTGAATCTCCTGGTTATTTAAAGCGAACATCAAGTCCAAGTTTTCTTTCCTCCCCAGATCCACTGACCACCGCTGCCTACTTTCCCCTATTAAAGGGGTAACTTTACCTGTGACGCCCTCAGCTGAGGAAGAAAAGACAGGCTTCCTTGGGGACTTAGAAGAATTAGTTTATCAAACCAAGAGTCAGGCTGGCCCCGTAGTAAGGGCAGGAAAGTGCTACTCCCCGTGGCCTCTCTGTCTTCAGGAGGGTCAGTGCAACAGCATGCCTGGATGCCCTAACACTGTTGTCAGTTTGTTTAAATAGATACTTGTCTTAATGTATAATGTTTATGTACAGGAAGAAAACACTAGAAGAAATGCTTTAAATATGTGCTTGTCTCTGAATGATGAGAGTAAAGGTGTTTTATTAATTTCTTCATTAAGCTTTCTGTGTTTTACAATTTGTTTTTACATTGAGCATTAGAGAATAGAAAAAATAATTCGTGTTGTTTAAAGAAAACACACACCAACAGAAGTACGGATGGAGAGGCAGGGAGATGGGCAATGAAAATCCAAACCCACCTTCAGAAAACCAAGGATGGCTTAACCCAGCAGCCAGCCTCGCCCTCCGCGCCCCGCCCCGCCCCACCCGTCGGCCGCTCCTCCTCTTCCGGCTCAGCCCCGCCTCGCCCCGCCTCTCGGCCCCTCCTCCTCGTCCCGCTCAGCTCCGCCCCGCCCTGCCCCTTGGCCACCTCAGTCCGGGTTCCAGCAGAGGGCGCGATGGGGTCGGGCGCCGGCGTGACCTTACTCTGCGCTGACTCCGCGTGGAGCCCGCTAGTCTTTTCCGCTCCAGGGACGTGGAGGACTGAATCCTTCCCAGGGCAGCGCGAGGGCCAGCGCGGATGCCAAGCAGCTCGCGGGATGCAGAAGCGCAGCCCCCGCGGCCGCTGCACATACTGGCGTGCTCAGCCTGCGGTGGGGGCGGCCCAGGCGAGATCCGAGCTGCGCAGGCGGCCTTGAACCCGGTTCCTTCTCCTGCGCCCTATCCATTTTCCCAGGAGCTCCACCCTGGCCCGCAGGCTCCCGGGGGAGCGTCTGATGAAACCCCTTTGTACCCAACAGTGATTGCATCGGTATTGCAATTGAAAAGAAAATCATAGAATACATACAGAGTAATATATAGGAGTGAACAATCCCAATAATGTGTATTCGTCTCCCTTCACCACCGTCTTACCAACTCCCCATCTTATAACGATGGACTAGTAATAGGATCCAAACGCATTGAAGGATATTCGTATCCTGGAACTCAGTAAACGCATTGGTATGCGTATAATGAAGATATTTATTGTGCGGGGGGAGGGGGTATCCGTGTGTATGTTTGTCCATCCCTTCTTCCCTTGTTAGAAGAGTATTAATCCAAATGTCCATGATGGTAATTTCTAGGTGGTAAAATTATGAATGATTCTTGCTTTCTGAATGTTCTACAGTAAAATGTGTGTTTGGGATGGAGAGAGGGTTGTTACTATTTTTAAATCCCATCTGCTCTTCAGGCGGTCCTCACTTCCACCTATATAGACTAACTCTGGCAGCGCTGAGCCTTTGTGCCTTGCAGAGGAGAGATGCATCACCCTATGCCTTCCCCATGCTGCACTTTGGGTCCCCTGGGAAAAGAGCTGGAAGTTTGTATCTTGGTGATAAATGGTTATAATGCACTTGGCTATTGCCCCTTCCAGGAGCAGATTGATCAGAAAGCGTTCCCTGCTGATTTAAGGGAAATAACAAAAGAAACAAGATGATAATGCTATTAAGACTTCCTGGATTAAAAACACGAAGGGAATTTCCTTTTTCCTTTTTTATTCTTGAAAAGGAATTTTGAAATTTTTCTTTGATTTTGGACCAGAAAACCTAAGTTCTGATTAAAATTGGCTTCCATTAAAACTTGGTCTAACCACCCTGGAATCTTTTTTGTCTTTGAGAGTCAATATAGAAATTAAGGTTTCATATTTTCTTTATAGAGGTCCTTCAACTCTTTTGTTAGGTATATTCCTAAGTATTTCATTTTCTTTGGGGCTATGGTGAAGGAAGTTGTGTCCTTAACCTCTCATCCTGGCTGTTGTTGGTGTATACAAAGGCAACTGACTTGTGGACATTGATTTTATATCCTGAGACACTACTGTATTTTTTGATGACTTCCAAGAGTCTTATGGTTGTGTCTTTGGGGTTCTCTAAGATCATATCATCAGAAAAAAGGGAGAGTTTGACCTCCTCTGCTCCCATTTGGATGTCCTTTAGTTTCTTGTCTTATCTAATAGTATTGGCTAGAACTTCCAGCACTGTGTTGAATAGTAATGGTGACAGAGGACAACCTTGTCTGGTTCTAGTTCTAAGAGGAAAAGCTTTCAGTTTTACTCCATTCAGTAAAATATTAGCTGTGAGTTTGTCATAGATAGCTTCGATCAGTTTAATAAGTGTGCCACCTATGCCTATACTCCTCGGTGTTCTAATTAGAAAAGGATGCTGGATTTTATCGAGTGCTTTTTCTGCATCTATTGGGAGGATCATATAGTCTTTGGTTTTGCTTCTGTTGATACAGTGAATAATGTTTATGGACTTGTGTATATTAAACCAGCCTTGCATCCCTGGGGTGAAACCTACTTGATCATGATGTATGACTTTTTTAATGATAAGCTGTAATCTATTGGCTAAGATTTTGTTGAGAATTTTTGCATCTATATTCATGAGTGAAATTGGTCTGAAATTCTCCTTTTTAGTTAGGTCTTTTCCTCATTTTGGTATCAGGTGATATTTGCTTCATAGAACATGTTGGGGAAGATTTTTTCCTCCTCAATTTTGGAATAATTTCTGCAGCATAGGAATAAGCTCTTCTTGGAAGTTTTGATAGAATTCTGGTGTGAAGCCATTCAGACCAGGGCATCTTTTTGTTGGAAGATGTTTTTATTGTTTTTTTGATCTCAGTATTTGAAATTGGTCTGTTCAGGCGATCTACTTTATCTGGGCTAAGTCTGGGGGGATGGTGTGATTCCAAATATTGATCAATTTCCTTCACATTGTCAAATTTCTGGGCACAGAGTTTCTGGTAGTATTCAGAGTTAATTTCTTGTATCTCTGTGGCATCAGTTGTTATTTCCCCTTTATCATTTCTGATTGAGTTTACTAGAGAGTTTACTTTTTTATTTCCAGTTAGCCTGGCCAAAGGCTTATCTATTTTATTTATTTTTTTAAAAAACCAACTCCTCATTTCATTAATTTTCTGAATGATTCTTTTGTTTTCAATTTCATTGATCTCTGATTTAATTTTGGATATTTCTTTTCTTCTGCTGGGTTTAGGCTTACATTGTTCTTCTTTTTCCAATTCCATCAGATGGCTTGTGAGTTTGTTGATGCACTCTCTTTCTGTTTTTCAAATGTAGGCTTCTAAAGTGATAGATTTTCCTCTCAGGACTGCTTTTGCTGTATCCCATAAGTTTTGGTAGTTTATGTCTTCATTGTTGTTATACTCAAGGAAGTTAATGATTTCCCTTTTTATTTCTTCCTGCACCCAACTGTTATTTAGCATAAGGTTGTTTAACTTCCATGCCTTTGTGTGAGGTTGAGCGTTTTTGTTGGAGTTGAGTTCCACTTTTGTTGCCTTGTGGTCTGAAAAGATACAAGGTA
>CAUYON010110249.1:0-29725 GCA_963573935.1 Arctocebus calabarensis | reverse complement strand
GAAAGACTTCATGAAGAAGACTGCCATGGCAACTGCAACAACAACAAAAATAAACAAATGGGACTTAATTAAACTGAAAAGCTTCTGTACAGCTAAGAAGACAACAACCAAAGCAAATAGACAACCTACACAATGGGAAAGAATATTTGCATATTTTGAATTGGGCAAATACTTGATAACTAGGATCTGCAGAGAACTCAAATTAATCCACATGAAAAAACCCAACAATCCTATATATCAATGAGCAAGATAGATGAATAGAACATTGTCTAAAGAAGACAGATAAATGGCTAACAAACATGAAAAAATGCTCATCATCCAAAATTATTAGCGAATACAAATCAAAACCACCCTGAGATACCATCTAACCCCAGCGAGAATGACCCACATCACAAAATCCCAAAACTGTAGATCCTGGTGTGGATGTGGAGAGAAGGCAATACTTTTACACTGTTGGTGAGACTGCAAACTAATACAACCTTTTTGTGAAGGCGGTAAGGCAAACTAGATCTCCCATTTGATCCTGCAATCCCATTACTAGACATCTACCCCAAAGAAAAACATCCTTTTATCATAAGGACACTTGCACTAGACTGTTTGTCTCAGCTCAATTTACAATCAACAAAATTGTAACCAATTGGAAACAACCTAAATGCCCACCACGCCAGGAATGGATTAATAAGCTATAGTATATGTATACCATAGAATACTATTCAGCCATTAAAAAAGATGGAGACTTTAAATCCTTTGTATTAACCTGGATGGATGTGGAAAACATTATTCTTAGTAAAGAATCACAAGAATGGAGAAGCAAGAATCCTATGTACTCAGTTCTGGATGATTAATGACGATTAATGGACGATTAATGACCTAGTACATGGTAGTGGGTGGGGAAAGGGGAGAGGAGCAAGGAAAGGAGGGAAGGAAAATGGGAGGGTCATGGTGTGTGACACACCTTTTAAGGACAGGCCACAATTATTATAAGAGGGACTTGATCTAACAAATGCAATCAATCTAACCTGGTTCTTTGTACCCTCAGTGAATTCCCAATAATAAAAACGAATATTGTAAAAAATCTATTAAATGTGAAATATTAAAAAAAAACAAAGTCCCACTTTTATTTCTAAGCAAAATAAATAAGTACATAAATGTATGCAAGAATGAATGAGTGAATGAATAAGCAACATACCTGATCACCTTTTTCACCAGGATTCCCTCTGTCCCCCTATGAAAAAAAAAATATATGTCATAATCTAGAATATTGTATGTCCTTTCAAATAAACATACTTTTTATCAGCAGACAAAAATATAAGGTCTTGTACAAATTCCACAAGTGCCTGTCTACACAGAAGCTGATCCTAATGCAGTATTTGGGAAGAGAGCAACACCATATTATGTCAAAATGATATTCTAAAAGAATGCTTTCTTGTGCTCCTGCATTCAAAGCGAATTCACCACAATTTTCATTTTAGCAGAAAAAAGAAAACTTTTCTATATTGTTCACAGTCAGCGGTTAAACAAACTAACAAGAGAGCATTCATTTTGACAGATGTTGTTTTGTGAAATCAAACGGAAAATCTTCCATTAAGCTATTAGTAGCCACAAGTTTATAGGAAACAATGACAAAGTGAAGCATATTGTTTCAATGATATTTTAGAAAACATATGCTCCAAAATGAGCTTTTGGAGGAAAATTCATCTTTCATAATAATAAGTTTCATAGAATTTCTCAGCTAGAAGGAAAATTAGAGACCAACTAGTACAATGTCCTCCTGTATATAAACAATGAAATTGCAGATCAGGAAAGATAAGCACTTGCCCAATGCTGGGCTTTGACGCTGTCTCCAAATTTCCTTTCTACCTCATCATGCTGTTTAAGTATAGAGTTCAGTTTTGTGTTTATAACAAAGAAAATACAGATTTTTGGTAAATAGCAAATTTTTGAAAAAGAGAATACTCTTAAGCCCAAGTATATATCCACAGTCCATTTCCTTAACATTCACTGAGAGTCTAATACTTAATTGCTGCTAGATGGGGTTATTTCTGTCTCAAGAAGTGCTGCCTACTGCTAATCAGAACAAAAAGGCCGAGGATCATACTATACACAACAACCTAGGGGCCCAATAGATAATAGATCATGGATAGAAAATGAAATGGTGGAAAACTATAGCGAGGTATATAAAGCGGGAGACATAAAAGTTTGTATTCTTTCCAGAATAAAAACCAGTATATTACTTTTAATCCGAAATGTATACATTAGCAATAACATGTACTTCTTAGGCACATGGGCATCAGTTGTTCCTGAAAACTTCCAAACAATAGTAGTACTTTGCAGGCAGGTCAAGGTTCCCTTACTTGACCCAAATAAGAAATAGAGATTATAACTGATACTGCAGAAATTCAAAGAATCATTAGAGACTACTTTTTGCAACTGTATGCCAATAAATTAGAAAGTCAGAAGAAATGGATCAATTCCTAGACCATACAAGCAACCAAAACTGAACCAGGAAGAAATCCAAAACCTAAGGAAACCAATAATGAGTAATTAAAGAGAAGCAGGAATAAAGTCTCCCATCAAAGAAACACCTAGGACCTGAGGGCTTTGATGCTGAATTCTACCAAGCATTCAAAGAATTAATACCAATCCTAATTAAATTATTACAAAAAATCAAGGAGGAGGGAATTCTCCCAAATTCTTTCCATGAGGCCTATATCACCCTGACACTAGACAAAGACACAAATGCACACATAAAAACCATAGGCCTGACGAACATAGGTGCAAAAGTCCTCAACACAATACTAGCAAAGGAATTCAACAACCTAGTAAAAAGATGACTCATCATGACCAAGCGAGATTCATCCCAAGGATGTAAGAATCATTCTACATGAGCAAATCCATCAATGTGATACATCATATCAACAGAATGGGGAGCAAAAATCATATGATCATTTCAGTCAATGCAGAAAAAGCATTCAATAAAATTAAATATCCCTTTATGATTTAAAAAACTTTCAAAAAAAACTGGGTATAGGAAGAACTTACTTCAACATGATAAAAACCATATACGACAGACCCACAGTTTCATACTAAAGGAAAAAACTGAAAGCCCTTTTTCTAAGATCTGGAACAAGACAGGGATGCCCACCTTCACCACTGTTATTCAACATAGTTCTGGAAGTTCCACCTACAGCCATCAGACAAGGGAAAGAAAGAAAAGGGCATCCAAACTGTAAAGGAAGAGGTTAAATTATCCTTTTTCGTAGACCATATAATCTCATACCTGGAGAAATCTAATGACTCCACACAAAAACTACCAGACTGATAAACAAATTGAGCCAGTTGCAAGGTATTAATACCAAATGAGTATAAAAAACAGTGACATTTCTATATGACAACAACAAATAATCTGAAAAAGAAACTAACAAACTAATCACATTTACAATAGCTACAAATAAAATGAAATATCTAGAAATAAACTTAACGAAAGAAGTGAAAAATTGCTGCTACAAAAAATATAAAAGGAAAGAAATCGAGGACACAAAATAATGGAAAAATATTCCATGCTCAAGTATGAGATGAATCAATATTGTTAAAATGTCCATACTCCTCAAAGCTATCTACAGGTTCAATGCCATTCCCATCAAAGTACCAATGACATTTTTAAAGAAATAGAAAAAATAGGGCAGCACCTATGGCTCACTGCATAGGGCACCAACCCCATATGCCGAGGGTGGCAGGTTCAAACTCGGCTCTGGCCAAACTGCAACAAAAAAAAAATAGCGGGGCATTATGGTGGGCACCTGTGGTCCCAGCTACTCGGAGGCTGAGGCAAAGAATCACCTAAGCCCAAGAGCTGGAGGTTGCTGTGAACTGTGATGCCACAGTACTCTACCGAGGGTGACAAAGTGAGACAGAGTCCACAAAAAAAAAAAAGAAAGAAAGAAAGAAATAGAAAAAATAATCCTAAAATTTATATGGACCCATCAAAAACCAAGAATAGCCAAAGCTATTTTGCACATCAAGAACAAAACTGGAAGAATTACATTACCTGACTTCAAATTATACTCCAGAGCTTTCATAATCAAAACAGCATGGTCCTGATATAAAAGCACACATAGACCCATGGAACAGAATAGGGTACACAGAAATAAATCCCTATGTCTATAGTGAACTTATCTTTGACAAGTGTTTCAAGAACTTATATGGGGAAAGGACAATCTCCTCAATGCGCTTGACTGGGAAAACTGAATATCCACATAATGAAGAATGAATCTAGACCCTTATCTTTCACCATTCACAAACATCAAATCAAAATAGATTAAAGACTTATTCCCATAGGGGAATATGAAAGACACAATAGCTAGTAGCATGAGACCAAAAACACTTTACATACACTAAAAACATAGGGCACTTAATCATTAAAAATATAAACAGTCTCACTATACTAATTTCATAAAAGGCAAACTTACATGTAAGTGGTTTTAAATTATTCTCCTAATCAATGCATACCTTTTTCCCTTGAATTCCAGGTAAACCCACGTATCCTGGTTCTCCTGGGGGACCTATTGCTCCTGGTTCTCCCTGGGTAACACAGAAATTCCTTAGAGATCAGGAACCAACTGTTTATGCATAAACCCATCAAATGAAATATGTATGGCTAAAACATTCTTAACAGAGTTATTACTGTAGATACAGTAAAGAGCTTAGTAGAATCCCAATAAAATTTCTTATATTTTTCTGTCTTTACCAGTTGGAAAATTCTGATAGCATGTCATATTTTAAAATTTTATAAGTTGTTGATACTTTTATTAGACTTTATAATTTCAAAAGTGAATTAATAACATAGTAAAATGAATAAACATAGGTATTTCTTTTTTATCTGTTTACTCTTTCTCCTTGAAATTGATTGTTCTTTGATATTATACCTTATAAAATATATTTCCTTGTTATAAAATTCACAATTACCTTGAGCCCAGAAGCACCAGGCGTTCCTTGAAATCCAGGTTCACCTTTGTTCCCCTGTCAGTGCATCAGAAACATTTGAATTAGAAATTATCAATTGTAGTCCCAATATACCTGAGATAGACATGTAAGGGAATATATTTTAAATAATTTTTGCATTTTTAGTTTCTAATTGTTTGAAATATAGATTCTGTATATGAAGCTTATTTATTAAGAAAAACTCTTTTACACAAGGAAATGAGTCCACATATTTGAAGTAACTTCAAGTATAAGGGAAAAGATTCAAATCTTTAGGGACTGATATTAATAAGTTTAGTCTCCACGCTGCACACGCTGGGCTTCCTGTAATTTAATGGCATCCTCTGGGCTGAATTCTTCATCATTGTCCTGCTTCATTTTCTCAGTGTGATTCACTTTCAGTATGCAATTGAAAATAAAATTAGCGTCAAACATACAATGGCTTTTCTGAAGAAATGTGAATCAGAACATATTTACTTAGTGCTCTTTTTCAGGATTCCAGTTCAGTTCTTTCAATCAGATGGGAAGTTAAAGAACAAGAAGTTGACAGAACACAGAATGTAACATACAAGGAGAAAACTGAACATAAGAAGAGAGACCAAGCCTGCTGGCTAATAAGGAGAGATTGTCATATATAGTTCTGGTTTTTAAAACTTTGATACTGAAAGTTTCAACCCAGTGTTCGGCAAAAGCCCATAATTAAACAGATTGTTGTGACACCTGCGGGGGCAGGACAATGATCACCCAGGGTCAATGTGGGTTTCCTATTTAATAAAGTAAATCAACTTCAGTTTCAGTTTTTAAAAAGTTTTCTAGGTTACTCATGGTAAGAAACTTGTGAACATGATATTGGATTCAACTGAAGTATTTAACACATAATAGCATTATCGAATGATAGAATAATGGTTCCTTCAAATTTCTAACTTTATAAGTGATTAAACTGAAACACACAGGTAAGACTGGTTGTAAGTTATATGAGTTTACAATGTTAATATATCATAATATCATCTGCATAATTTCTAAAAACTGAAATTTAGTAGGGTAAAACAGACTTGTAAATGTTTTGACAGCTTTTTTAAAAAGTAGTATAACCAAAATTGGAGTTTTCTAAAGATTTATCATCACTTCAGCTTCATCTGTTCCTTATCTAATACGATTTTGTCTCACTCTAGAACTTTAACCAATGATATTGACAACACAGTCCAGAAATATAGTTGACAAAACTAGCAGAAAAACAGCCACTACATAGGTCAGTAAACTATTAACCACCGGTTAAATCCAGCCTAATGCTTGTTTTTGAAATAAAGTTTAACAAAATCACAGTCACATCCCATACCCATTCATTTATATATTGTTCTATGATGCCTTTGACTAAGGACAGAATATACACTGGTAGAATTAATGTAGACAATATGGTTGGTAAAGACCAAAATATGTACTATCCCATTCTCTGTGAAACAGTTTCCAACAGCTGAGCTAATATGCTGCACACAAAGAAAATGAATGCTTCACTGAAAAATTACATTCACTACGTATAATTTTAACATCATGGTTCTATTTTTAACAAAATAATTGCCCAGGCACAAGATGAGGAAAACCAAACTTTAGAGTAATTCATGTAAAGATAAATAAACTTTGATGCTGTAAACACCCCGCCAACCCAGCTACATCACCTGTATCTACTCAAGTGGTAGATGCCACAAATGAATTGTTATAAAAATCTTTTATAGGATATACAACAGATTTAATTGACTTCCAGCTCAATGGGAGCCAAAAGTGTAATGTAACTAATAATAAAAAGCTGATGACATTTCAGGCTTCATTCTTAAGAATTAGAGCATCCAAAGGATAATAGAAGAGCCCATGTGCCCCAGTTAATAGGAGGTATTTTCTTATAAGAGGACCTTTAGAAATTATGGAGAACTTTTATTTAGGAGTCCCAGTCTTTCAAGTGTTTTATACCAACTCTGTGCACACCTTCAACTGCTGAAATTCACAATACTCCAAGGATTTACAATTGTCCACCACTGATCAAAAAGCAGCTGCTTTTTCCTAATCATTGGGCTCCCATAATTCTCTGTCTTTTTCTAAGTACTTTAAAAATTAAAAGTAAAATAGATGAGGTCATCTACTCATTTTGTAAGCCAGAGTCTTTTCTCCTGGGACAACATCTGCTCAAAATTTGAATGCTAGCAGAACAGCAATTCCATCCTCCCTTTTGGAAAATTGTGCTAGATTCTACTTGCTAATAGTTGTGTGTTTTTTGTTTGCTTGTTTGGTTTTGAGACAGTCTCACTTCGTCACCCTTCGTAGAGTGCTGTAGCATCACAGCTCACAGCAACCTCAAACTCTTGGGCTTACGTGATTCTCTTGCCTCAGCCTCCCAAGTAGATGGGTCTACAAACACCCACCACAACACCTGGCTATTTTTAGAGATGGGGTCTTGCTCTTGCTCAGGCTGGTCTTGAACCTGTAAGGTCAGGCAATCCACCCAACTTGGTCTCCCAAGTGCCGAAATTACAGGCGTGAGCCACCAAGCCCAGCCTACTTGCTAAATAGTTGAGAAGAATATCCCAAATCTGGCCCAGAATTTACTTGGTTTAATCCTCTAATTAATTGAGTGAGACGAAATTAGTTCTCTTCATTTATCAAGTTTGTCTTGCTTTTTTTTAAATCTGAAAGTAAAAATAAATATGCTCCCTACCCATAAGCCTAAGTAAGTGAATGCATAATAAGTCATTTTACAATAAAAATTACACATGCATCCCATTAAATAAAAATACCAAAAGTGGGAGTAGAAAATCGGTAAGAGCTATCCTCATTCATGACTACTAATGCTCTAGATTGGTGCTTTTGGCACTGAGCTTCACAGAGCTCTAAGTATTCCTCAGTGCCTTCTAAACACAAAAAAGGGAGCAGGAGCAGGTGGCAAGGGGTTCCAGACGCTCTCCAGCTTAAATTAAACCTGTTTTCCTTCAGCTTTTTTCATCAGCTAAGCTTTTGCCTAAGATTTCATTCTTACAAGTGATTGTTAATAGAATGAAAACCTCCTTCAAAATAAGGTCATGTAGTAATCATAATTTTTACTCAATTACATAAATGGCTACTATGATTGCACAAATGTTTTTATCTTGTAAATTCCATTATATTTACCTTAGATCCTGGTGTTCCAGGCTGACCTGGTAAGCCATTGTTTCCCATCGAACCCTACATTTTCAAAAAGGAATTTCGAGAATGAGTTAGAAAACAATTTTAAATAACACTAAATTCATTTATACGTCACACATTCTCATAGTTAATCCACTAAATTATAATGCAATTTGAGGAAATTTCTCCATAAACATCCAAAAAGATAATAAAAGTAAAAAAATCAACTATATGAGCAATAGAGCAAGATCTTGTATCAAAAAAATGAATAAAACTAAACAAGATAGCATAAAGGTTAGTAATACCCTTATAATTCTGTTACTCCAAAAATCTGTAAATACCAAAAATGACTAGAGAGTAAATAAAGTACAGGTGTAAAGAAAAGTTTGTTTTTTCTACATTCTTACTTTTGTCATGATAGCCAAGCATTAGTTTCATTCATATACATTACCTTCACCAACATTACTTACATTTTTATTTTCTTAAACAATATTTTGAAAAAGTTACAATCTAATAAATGCTCTGATGTAACAATCTCTCTTCAAGATACAAAATAGTTTTATTTTTAACTAACTACATGATTCAAAATAAGACAATGATAACAAAGCTAGAAGTTAGAGTCTGATTGAATTTATATTATACCTTAAATACTATATTTTAAACCACTTTGCAAAGAAAATGTGATAAAAATTTCTAATAGCATCAGAAAACATAATCTCAATATGACCATACTAATAAAAATACCATGTCACCACTACTACACTTTGTCATCAACTTAGCATGTTAATGCAATTATAAAACATAATATATACTAGTTCTTAGAATGGTAAGTAAAATAATGGAAATGCTAAATACAGATTTTCTTGAGGTTTAATGGCTACTAGTCAATACCTTCATTTTCTGAAGGCTAACTTAGATACTAATGAATAACCGAATGTACTATTTTATTCAATAAGTAACTTGGTAGTGACGGTAGAAGTGAAGAAAGATTATTCCATTTTAAAAGGGAATATCTTGTATGCCTCAAAATTTGAATTCATATTTAATGAATCCTTACTCATACATGCAAAATTCACCAAACACTGATTAAAAATCTATTTTTTAACTATATAACTAAATGAAAGTCATGTATTTTAAACATAAAAGCAATTTGTTTTTCTTGTTTTTTTTTTAAAAAGCTATTAAACCAACATCACTTCTAGCAACTTAGAAATTATCTTACTTTTGGAATTTTACAAATGCACAATAGGATTTTCATAATTTCTACATCAAATTCATATGTCCCTTCAATTTTTGAAATATCTGAAACAGGTTCTCAACCTTCCTAATGCCACAACCCTTTAATACAGTTCCTCATCTGTTACCTCCAACCATAAAATTCTTTAGGGGACTTCAAAAATCTCATTGCTGTATCTTCCATAGTTTGTGAACTTCTCAATGAATATGAACTCCTGGTAGGAAGTAACAACATTTTAAACACTTTGATAATAATGATATTACATACAGGCATCCCTGGAGCTCCTTTTTTCCCCAGTAATCCAGGAGGTCCAATTTCTCCCTTAAAAAAAATCAAATATAGATCAAATTTTAAAATTGCTAATTATCAACACACTTCCAGGAATATTTTTCCAAAGCACATGGGCTAAAAATTCAATACTAATCAGCCCAGTATTTTTGTGTGTTCTCTTCCACTACTGTAAGAAAGGAGCAAGGCAGGAAAAACCAGCAATCAGAGATCTTAAAGACCTGGCTTGTGGTCTGAGGAATCACTGTCAAATATTTTCATCATGAAGTCCGTAGTGGCACTTGCCATTCTTTCAAAGGAAGACCTAACAACTCAGACAGAGCTAGTAAGGTGAGAAAACAGAAGAAAAAAATATTAAATGAGTAATTTTCTTGTTTATAATGGAGATTAAGACACATGATTATGAACATCAATTAATAAGGAAAAAAATAGGGTATTCGATTTTAGCTTCTGGGATTATTGCTGATTCAGTCCTCTAAGGGACCCTCTAAATCCAGAACAGAAAATCGTGGAAGGGACAGCCTCTGTGAGAGAGTACTAGTCTTCCAAGAAATAACAGATATAATCAAAGAGCTCTCATTTTAATAAAATATACCCTGAATTGGGCTATAATCATGAGGATTTGGAGCTGTGCAGAAACCCTGCCTGAGGTAGAGATGTAGCTCTTGGAAAGCTAAATGTTGACCAGCCATGAGAAGGGAGAGACATTTTCAACATTCATGATGACTCAAGACTTTCAAAAGGGCTTGAAATGGTGTCTATGTCTACAAGTAGGAAGCAGCTCTTCTTTCCCTGTTAGGCTGACAGAAATCCCGTTAAATCAAGAGGAATCAGTGAGCTCATCATCGACAATAAGAAAATACGAAACAGCAAGACACAAGACTGAGAATAACAAATAATAAATAATACCAGGAATAGTAAATAATAAACTTCATTCATTCATTCATTTTTGAGACAAAGTCTCACTCTGTTGCCCTGAGTAGGGTGCCATGGCATCATCATATCTGACAGCATCCTCAGTCTCTTGGTCTTAGGAGATCCTTTTGCTTCAGCCTTCTGAGAAGCTAGGACTACAAGAGCCAGCCACAATGCTCAGCTAGTTTTTTGTTTTCCCTTCTATTTTTAGTAGTGACAGGCTCTTGTTCTTGCACAGCGTGGTCTGGAACTCCTGAGTTTAAGCAATCCTCCCACCTCAGCCTCCCATTGTGCTAAGATTACAAGTGTGAGCCATTGCACCCACATAAATAATAAACTCAGATATTAGAACTGTGAAAATCTATAACTACATATGAGATCTTCAAAAATCAAAAGACAAGATCATGGGAGACTATTACCACTGAAAATATAAGAGACTACCCAAGAACAAAAAGAGGAATTTCATTTAAATTTTGTTTTAAAAAATTAGAACTTCTAAAAGTGAAAAATATGATTATAAACTTTTTTAAATCAGTTGATAGTTTAAGTACAATATTAGACATCATAAAGGAAGAATAAGTAAACTAGAATACATAACTGAAGTAATTTAACCAGGATATAAAGTAATCAAAAATATGGTGATGCTAATAAGATATATAGAATTTTAAAACAGAAGAAATGAAATATTCCTAAACAGAATTCCAGGAAAAAAAGTAATAGAACAGAGGTTAATATGGAGGAAATGGCTGATTTCTTCCAGAGCTAATAGAAATTATTCTAGAGAGCCAAGAAGCAAACTGAATACCCTCCATAATGAATAAATATGTCCACATCTAAACACATTATGAAATTTTAAGTACACTAAAAACAAATAAAATAACTTGAAACATTATCTGGTAATTAATGAATGCATATTAATTTTTAACTGGTAAATAATGCAAATGTTCAAACTTTTGCTTATTATAACATTGCTACTTATAATCAATTCTGGAAAAAAGAAAATTTATAAGAAAGGGCCAAATCAACTCACAAAAGAATGATAATTAGAATGACAGCATATTTTGTTTTGGTTAACAATGAAAGCTAGGACATCATGGAAGAAAATCTTCAATTTACTCAGAGACAATAACCATCAACCTTGAGATGTATACTCTACAAAATTATCTCTTAAAACATGAGTTAATTTTCTAAATTTTAACTAAATAGAAACTGAAAGTTTATTACCAAGGTATTTGTACTAAAAACATTCAAAGATATTATTCATAAAGAAACAAATTATCCCCAAAAGACTGTCTTAGGGGACAAAACAGAAAGGTAATCAAGTTAAATAAGATGCATGAATCCTAATTAATATTATCTATATAAAACAAAAACAACAAAACTAATTTACAAGATTAAAATAACAATTTCTAAAATTATATCATATTTGAACAATTAACTATGACCATAAATATTGTAAAAATATATTCTATGGAAAACAATAATGCATCACTATTTTACTCTTTTAATGAGTAGATACAGACCCAAATTTTCTAACGTTTGTTAATATTCACCTTTTGTCCCATTAATCCTCGGTCCCCAGGAAATCCTGGGATTCCCTAAAAACAAATAAAATCAAATTTTAATTTAAAAAAATTATGGAGTCTGTCATTAAAGAAGAATCAGTCACAACTGGAATTTTAACTTGTAAATAATGTATATTTTCCAAACTTATGCTTATTATAACATTGTTACTTATAATCAATTTTTAAAAAAACAAAATTTATGAGATATAGCATAATTTATACATCTACTGATACTTAAAGTTTTAAATAAAGATTTTTTTTTTAAAAAAAGGAACTATGATGAAATTAATCTTGATTCTTCTGTCAGCCCAAGACAAACAATAAAATAAGGATATTTCATTTGAACACATTCTTATACTAAGTATTGCTCATATTGAAGCACACAGGAAAAACTGTCAAATGATACTAGTTCAGATTTAGTAAAACAATTCCAAAGCCCCTCAGACTCTCACAGTCTTAGTTAAAATTTAATGAAACTAAATTATTTCCTCAAAAGTGAGCTTTGAAACAGCCATAAACGTCTTTATTAGGCAAATCTTTTCTACTAATAATTCCCTTGCTGATGCAACCATGAAGAATAGGTAGACCAATGATTGAAGAGAAAGGGAAGGGAGGGGGAGGGGAGAGGAGGGGGAGGGAAGGAAAGAGAAGGGAAAGAGAAGAGAAAGGGAAGGGAAGGGAAAAAGAAAGAAGGAAGGAAGGGAGGGAGGGAGGGAGGGAGGGAGGGAGGGAGGAAGAGACAGAAGTCTTTCACATGGCTCAACCCAAATGTAGAAGTCTTCAGCTAGATTCAGAGTACAAGTCTTCAGCTAGATTCAGAAAAAAATTAATGTTAATTCTACCAAAAAATAAATTTAGCACACTTATTAGTGGATAAGCATTTCTACTGTCAGCTTTTCAATGTATTTACCCAAAATGATAACTGATCACCCAAAACAATGATTGCACTAATCATTTTTCATTGCTCAATTTTACTAGCTCGTTTCTTAAGATGAAATAACTAACATTCGTTTACGTACATGTATACTGACTCTCTGGCAGAAATTTAAAAGGCAAGGAAGTCAGGCCCTTCCCTATGCCCTTGAAAATCTTCTACATTATCACGGCTTTCAAAGAGTAGTGGTGCTGGTCAGTAAATTAGGACAGGTGGTAGAGCTGCCATTATCAATGAGAAAGTACATTCTTTTATAGGAAGAGTCTGCCATTATTTTTCTTTTCAAATCTTGAGCTTATTAAGACAACCCTCACCGCTCAACGTGCTGATAACAATAGAGTGCAAGGCAAGGTAATCATTTTACTTTTAAAATCTGAAGTTAGGGGCAGTGCCTATGGCTCAAAGGAGTAGGGCGCTAGTCCCATATGCCGGAGGTGGCAGGTTCAAACCCGGCCCCAGCCAAAAGCCACAAAAGTAAATAAATAAATAAAATCTGAAGTTAAATCAGACACTGAAATTCAGTTTGATTCTATTCAGCCTAATTCCATTTGTCACATCACTCTTTGAAGAGAACAAATGTTGTACGCAAGCAATAACTATCAAGTACCTTTCATAAACATACCTAAAGAATAATAGAAAAGCAATATTATACGTTAAAGTAACATGAGCACCAAATAAGCATTCTAAAACAGAAAGCAAAATTAAAATTACTGAGTTATGAAATAAAAAAAAAAAACTAAAATGAATTATATCCTCCTAAGGCATAAAATGCATATTCTCAATACAATCAATGAAGATAAATATTGTTCAAAATTGCTACAAGAGGCCATGATTTGGTGTGAAACCACTCCACAACTTCCTCTCATTTAAATACAGACACACACGCACACACACACACACAAATTCACTATAAGTTTACATTAAGTTCTGAATTTAACTAAAAATGTGTCAATAAAATCTTATCAGAGCAAGGTGGCTATATAATTTTCTATGCTAGAAACTGGTAGAGTTTTTTTCAATACAAAGACATTGGCGTTTAGAATTCCTAAAGGAGAAATGCAATTGCCTGTGATTCTGTCAGACCGGATAAGCTTTATTTCTTACTGCATGAAATCTTTTCATCACTATTCAAGACTCTCTACGCCTTTACACAATGTATAATGTTAGTGGGAAGCAGTTATGATATCCTGACTCCACTCCTGTTTCTGTAGCAAGTCCTAGTGTCAAGTCCTGGGGACAAATAGAGTTATGGTCAGGTTTCCATAAACATCACCCTGGCTTCCACTTCCCTGGAGCAATTAAGAGTCCATTTCCCCACAATTAATTTCCTGGCTTTTATCTGGCACCCTTTTATGTGAGTCATTCTAATACTGAGCTTGGTTTATGCTAAGATATAGCCAAAAATATTACATTATTTCAATAAATCAAATACAGAGATATTTGGGGGAATATTCCAGATTAGGAAAAATTATTCCTTTTCTTACTGTCTGTCATTTCAAACTAGTCAAAAACTAATACATATTTCATATATTTGAAAGTTATAATATCTTCCATGCCCAATCACACCAAGAATTATTACTTATTTTACAAATACCAAGTAAAAATATATAAATACTATATAATATTAGAACATATAAAACTGACTTATAAGCAATTCTTGGAAAAACGAACACAATACCACAAGCATGCATGTTATAAAAAAACTATTGAGAGGTTAACCAGAACTGAAATCATTCAGAGATATATATTTGTTAATAGAATTCTCCTAGATAGTATTTTCCTCGGCTCCCGATATAGGTACTGAAATTGACTAAACTGCCAATTTATGTTAGCAGCATTATCATTGGAAATGATTAGAAAGATACCAGCTTTTTGGTCCAAAAGTATTTAAGGACAATTATTTCATACAGGAATGTTTTTCCAAGCAAACTATTTTGTATTTCACTTCAGCCAATGTGGTTTTGGGTTCAGGCAACTGTGACAATGCATAAGTAAAGGCAGAAACAAGTATTTTATTTGGTAAGAGTAAAGGGACATATTTTCTTCATTTATGTGATTTCAATTTGGGTTTAAGGAAGAGCAGAAAGTCAACTGGAAAATCCTGCATAATGTTGTGGTGAAAGAATGTTGACATGAAAAAATGTTCTAGAAGCTTCTCTTTAACTATTTTAACCATTTCTGCATAACAATTTAATAAGAATAGAAGTGCCTACTTTAGAATAAAGGGCTTAGTTTCTATTTCCTAGAAACTACTTAATAATGAAGGAATATGCCCATAATATATTACTTAGAAAATAAAATCATAGGGCATTTGGGCTGCTTCCATGACTTGGCAATTATGAATTAGGCCTCAATAAATATTCTGGTGCAATTTTTTTCATAAAATGATTCTTGTTCATCTGGGTAGATACCTAGTAATAGAAATGAGGATCAAATAGTAGGTCAGCTTTTAGTTCCCTGAGAATTCTCCATACTTCTTTCCAAAAAGGATTGCAAAAGTTAGTACAGTTAGTACAAAAGTTAGTTAGTCTCCACATCAATACCATCTATAGTTTTGGGATTTTGTGATGTTCGCTAATCTTACTGGTGTTAGATGATAAAGTGGTTTTGATTTGCACTTCTCTGATGATTAAATATGAACATTTTTTCATGTGTTTATTGACCATTCTCCTGTCATCTTTAGAGAAGTTTCTATCAAGTCTCTTGCCCACAAAGAAATGGGGTTGTTTGTTGTTTTATTAATTTGAGTTCTCTGTAGATTATGGCTATCAGACTGTCAGAATCATAACCTGCAAAAATCTTCTCTCATTCAGAAGACCGTCTGTTTGCTTTACTTACAGTGCCCTTAGCTGTGTGTGTAGAAGATTTTTAGCTTGATCAGATCCCAGTAATATACTTTGGGGGTTACTTAAATTGCCAGGGGGGTTTCTCCTCATAAAATATTTTCCCAGGCCAATAATTTCAAGCATTTTTCCTATACTCCCTTCTAGTATTTTTATGATTTCATGTCTTAAATTGAACACTTTGTCCAGTGAAAATCAATTTTTGTTAGTGGTGAAAGGTAAGGGTCCAGTTTCAGTCTTGTACAGGTTGCTAGTGGGTTAACAAATTGCAGTATATGTACACCACGGAATACTAGGCAGCCATAAAAAAAAGATTGAGCCTTTACATCTTTCATGTTTACCTGGATGGAGCTGGAACATATTCTTCTTAGTAAAATGTCTCAAGAATGGGAAAAAAGCATCTAATGTACTCACTACTATTATGAAACCAATCTATAATCACATACACATTCATACGAATGATAAAACACAAATATAATCCAGAAAGAAGGAGGGGAAAGGAGGAAGAGGGGAGGGGGCAGGGCAAGTGAAGGGAGGGTGTTTGGTGGGACCTCACCTAATGTACACAATGCAAGGGTACATTTCAAAACAACTAAGAGTATATTATAGATGTCTTACCACAAAAACAAGTAAATGAAATGATGGTTAGTTATGTTCATTAGTTTGATTTAAGCATTCCACATTGTATATCAAATCATCACATTATACACAATAAATAAATAGTTATGGTTTAATAAAAAATAAATTTAAAAAAGAAAATTAAATATCATGCTTTCCCCCATACACTCTGAATGTATTTACTTTATTCCTGTAATTGGACCATCTTGAATCAAGTTTGCTTTTAAGTCCTACAAAATTCATAATGCACTGAAAGCAGATCTAACCCATTAATTTTTTTATAGTGAAGTGGTCAACCTTTCCATAGAATAGTAGAGATGTTTAATATCACATTCATTAAAATGTTAGAAGCATATGACATATTTTCTTCTATGATATCAAGAAGTGATATGTTCATTCTTAAATAGTCAGTAAAGGAAAAACCTGTATGTTTAAAACATCATTCTTATTAGCTAAAAAGGTGATAATTATGATTACCACAAAAGAGTATAATAGAAGCGCTAAAAAATTATATGCTAGAGTTAATCAACCCATTTCCTATTGGTTAATCCACTCCAGGCCAGTTATTCAAACTATAAAATCTCTGCATCCATAGAAAGTAGTAGAACGTATCTCAGAGAGTTGGTACATCTATTAATTAACTTTCACAAGTACTTAGCTCAGTACTGGTATTATAATGGATACATTTTTATAGCTGTCTTTCCACAGCTCCTCAATGACATTTGAAAGTTGTGAAATAGATAAAGTCAGTTATTTTCCAATTCCATGTCTCAAAATGTTATCTTTCTTTGTTTTGAAGCTTTCTCCCCACCTCCCAACCAAGGTCTCCATTTTCAGCTTGACTCTAGGAATCTAAAACTTCCCACTGGGGACACCAAAAGTTAGAATGGTTATGGCTTCTCATTCAGTCCCTCTTGTCTTTTCATGTTTGGCTTTGATTATAGAATAATATTTTTGCAAATATTTTAAATACATTTCACGACTGTTCAAAAAATATGACTGTGAACTTCAAATATATTTGTAGTTGAACTCCACAATGTTTTTCAATTCCTTTTTTAAATTTCTACGCTGACAGATTATCATGAATGATTTACAACCTAATAATCTGAGGTAAAAGAATTATAAAGACAAGTAGCTCGTAATCTCAGTTGTAAAAGAAACCACTATACAAGTACTTGCAATAAACCTTTAATAAGCAAATTATCGGTTTTACTACTTCCATATTATACTCTTAATTAATCTTTTAAAAAATTATCTAAAAATCTAAGATGAACTAACTTATTTACCCTGGCCTACAGATCAGGACCCACAAAGAACTAGACTCAAATTATCCAAAGATAAATGATTTAAATAGAAATGCTCTAGTCAATATTTTTAGGGTACTCATTTTTATATATAACAAAAAGTATTACCAGTTTGAGACTAAGTTATAGAAGGAAGTGAGGATGTTACAAAGAGGAAAAGCCATCTGTTAACCAATTAAAATAACATACCTGAAAACCCAGAGAAAGAGGAAGACCACTTGCTATCTGGGAGAAGAAAGGATGGGAGAAAGAGAGCAGGGGACAATGTCTGCATTACCATATTGTGGGAAAGTTATATGACCACCTGGTATCCAAAAAAATCCAGAAAAATAACCTGCCTCTTTCTATCAGCAAAGAAAGTGAAATGCAAAAAATATGTATCAGTGTGTTAAAAGGAAAAGGCATTGTATACACATGTATAACACTGAGAATTAGTTCATTCTTTAAAAAAAAAAAGTTCTGGGTAGCTCCTGTGGCTCAAAGGAGTAGGACGCCAGCCCCATATGCTGGAGGTGGCAGGTTCAAACCCAGCCCCGGCCAAAAACAGCAAAAAAAAAAAAAAAAAAAAAAGAAAGAAAGAAAGAAACAAGTTCCATAATGATACTAGAGTCATTCTAAAATAGGCCAGGATCTTCTGAAAGCCTGAAAAGGGAAAGACTATGCTTTTTGAGTACAGGGACTATAACTGTATGACTCAAAACAAATTGTTGAAAACTCCTTAAGGAAAAAACTAAAAGTGGATTTTCCAAAGACTTTCATAGGAGATTTGGTTGCTGAATAAAAGTTAAATACAAATTCCTAGAGAAACGTGAAAATTTTATTAACTTTTTTGAAATTTTATGACTGATGAAGGTCATTAAACAAAAATATTTAAAATACCATGTCAAAAATGAAGTTTTTATAAAGAAAACTAACAAATGGGGGCCGGGCATGATGGCTCGCACCTGTAATCCCAGCACTCTGGGAGGCCAAGGCAGGTGGATCATCTGAGCTCCAGGTTTGAGTCCAGCCTGAGCCAGAGCAAGACCCTGCCTCTAAAAATAGCCGGAAGTTGTGGTGGTGGGCGCCAGTAGTCCCACCTACTCAGGAGGCTGAGGCAAGAGAATTGCTCGAGCCCAAGAGTTTGAGGTTGCTGTGAGCTATGACACGATGGTACTGTAGTGAGGGTGACCAAGTAAGACTCTGTCTCAAAAAAAAAGAAAAAAAGAAAACTAACAAATGAATGTTTAACCTTTATTATATAGTACCAACTAAATAAATATTTGACAACTATATCTAATTTTATATTTTCTATATCATTTATTTATAACCTCATTTTAATATTATGTATATGCTAATCTTTGTACTACTTATTGTATAACTCAGCTCATTATGAATTTTATGTTTATATAATAAACATCCTCATTTTTCCTACTAAAAAATAATGAAATTCTAGACTAATAAGCATTGACAAAAGTAAAAATTTTAAGGAAATTATATTAGGTTTCTGTTGATCTGCAACAAATTATTACCACACGCTTAATGCTTTAAAATAGCACAAATTTATTATCTTACAGTTCAGTAGTGCAGCATGGTAGTCTCAAAGGGCTAAATTCCAAGAGTCAGTAGGTTTCCACTCCTTCCTGGAGTCTCTAGGAAAGGAATCTTCTTCCTTCTTATTTAGGCTCCTGGGAGAATTCAATTCCTTGCAGTTGTAGGACCAAGGTCCCCAGCAGGCCACCCCTAGCTCCCTGAGATCACCACATCCCTTGGTTTTCTGTCCCCTTTCCTCTGTCTGCACCACTAGCACTCATGGGTCAGGTTCTTGAGTCACACCTCTTTGGCTCACTACTCTTCTGTTATTTTTCCACTTCTAATTCCTTTTGATTAGGTTGTCCCCTGCTCCCCCCACCAGCTAATTCAGGATAATATTCCCATCACAATGCCTTTGATCTTAATCACATCTGCAAAATCTCTTTGCCATGTAAAGCAACATATTCATAGGTTCTAGAGTTTAGAATGTGGATATCTTTGGGGAGGAGGGGAATTGTCACTATTTTACCTATCACAGAAATAATATCTAATATCCAAGAAAGAGTTTCTGCATAATTTAAACACCTCCAAGGCATTAAAATGATGAATATAATCTAAACTCAAATAATGAGACAACTAATATTAAAACCAGTTAAGAATAATATCTAAAAAAGAAATCTACAACTTGATCTAATTTGTTAATATAAATGGAAATAAATATATTATAATACTAGCTAATATAAATGTAAATAATTTTTTATATTAAATCATAGCTGTGTATATTAATGCAATCATGGGGTACAATGTGCTGCTTCATACACAATCTGAAATAGTTTCATCAAACTGTTAACATAGCCTTCATGGCATTTTCTTAGTTATTGTGTCAAGCCAAAAATGTAAATAAATTTATTATAGCCCTAGTAAATCAAATATAGCAGAACAAAAGCAGAGTATGACTAAGTTGGGTTTGTTTCAGGATGCAAGGAATATTCAAATTACTCAAGTAATAAGCTATTCTCATATATTAATAAATTTCTATAATAATAGTGTAGAGGAGAAACATGTAAAATCAACTCAGAAGATAACAAATCTATATTTGTAAAATTTATCATGCAGTATTTGTGAAAAACCCATAATAATCTAGAGGGAATAGAACTTGGTAAACAGAAATCAGAATCATTCAGAAATCAATTATAAATATCATACTTAGTAAAAACACTAGACATTTTGGCTTAAGCTTGGGAATTAAGCATAGGCTGTACTTTATACTAGCAATTCCATTTATAGGAATATATCCTTCATAAAACCGTTGCATAAGTAAGCAGCAATATATACAACTTCAAAAGAGAGGTAAAACAGAGTACAGCCATGCTAGCAATAAGATAAATACTATAGTCTGTCTTACAACAAAAGATTTTGTTGGATCTTATTTTTTATTTAAAATATATATATGTTTTTGTTTATGTATTTGTATATACAAAGAAAAAGTTTTAAAAAAAGCTCATTAAATGAGTCACAATTACCACCTCTGGGAATGGGAAGAGGATTTGTATAAGTAAAGACACACTTTCAAATCTGCAATACAACTTCTATATTTTTTGAGTACTAAGATAAATCAAATAAATAAGAATGAATAATAAATGATAAATACAATGAGTCTCATAATATAATAAAATATAACATGTAATAAATAATAATAAATGAAAAGTTAGTCCATATAATTTTCTTATCTTAAATTCTCAAAAAAGCCTAAGAATTATTTCCTAACATTTAAGTTATCCAAGAAACTATTGTTAAACATTGTTTACCTTTCAAATTAAAAAACTAAAAATTACATATAGTTTATCAAAGATCAATGCTGCAAAGATCTTAATACAATTCACTGCTGTGAACTCAGAGTTAAACACATTTGCTTAGTTTTTGTGCCTTGGCTGATTATTGCAGATAATTTTCAATATTTTCACTATATTGAAAAAACACATCACTATTTCCTAGGAAAGGATAATACTGTGCTTAAGAAGAACTTTCTCTAAAAGAAGAGCTAGGAATTTAGTATTTGACAAAATTAGTTTTACCAAGCAGCATTTTCCCATTTTCCACTCAGTAATAAAAGTTAACTTTTCTAAAACAAAAATATTAATATATCATATCTAGAATTAAAGATTATTTTATTTTTAATATATATGAATTTATAGGAAAATTAATAACCAAAAAACTCATTAAAATTGAAGATAAAATACATACATTTAAATGACCTAACTTACCTGAACATTTATTTTTCACTCATATAAAGAAGTTTAATTCTCTTCAATTATACATAGATGCATTTTTGTTCCATAAAGTGTATTTGGTATTTTTGTCATAAAATAATGCATATAATATTTTATACACACAAAGGAAATGGAATTCATTTGAATATAATTTCATATTATCATTCATGACAATATTGAAGCTTATTTAACCAGAAGAAGGTATTAAAGCACATATGGCCTAAAAGGATCTTAAAATGTCATAATTCTATTTTCCCTTAACAATGTCACTGAAATTTTTCGCTTTCAAGTAGATAACCTTTGTCTTCCTAGTATCTTCATATTCCTCTTTTTGGTAATCTGTCACTAAGCTTCTACATTAGTAATTAAACTTTAAAACAGACTTACACAGGACAGCCATTTCAAATGCACCTGGACTTTAGGCCCTGATTCTGATTCATTAGGGCTGGGATGGGCCCACACCACTGAATTTTAAAAGGCATCTGTATTGATTTTAAGGAACTTTATATATCAGAGCTTGAGAAATAGCATGTTCTATATTAAAACATATGTATTTGGGGTGTTAGTGTAGTTATCAAGGCATTTTTAATTTGATTCAGGATTATTTGCCAATTAAAATTTCATACCACCCATCTTAAGGCCCTCTGCTTCAAAAGTACTGTACACAATTTTCCCACCAAGCTTTAACCCTTGATCAAAATTCGTAACATTCACCCTCTCATGATTAAATTCACATATCTTTAATCACTTTTAAGAGTTTTTAATGCACATGATTTTTACATACAGTTGACTCTTGAATCACAAGGGAATTAGGGGCACCAACACCCCTGCCCCTTCACAGTGGAAAACCCACGTATAACTTTACCTCCCTACCTCCCCAAAACCTAACTACAAATAGTGTACTGTTGATTGTTATGATACCAATAACAAAGTCAATTAATACGTATTTTGTATGTCATACTATGTATATATTACATACTGTATTCTTACAAGAAAGTAAACAAGAGAAAATAAAATGCTAATAAAATTGTAAGAGGAGAAAGTATATTTATATTTACTATGCATTACACGGAAGTAGGTCTTTTTTTTTTTTTTTGAGACAGAGTCTCACTATGTCACCCTCTGTAAAGTACTGTAGTGTCACAGCTCACAGGAACCTCAACTCTTGGGCTTAAGCGATTTCTCTTGCCTCAGCCACCCAAGTAGCTGGGACTACAGGTGCCCTCCACAATGCCCAGCTATTTTTTGGTTGCAGTTGTCACTGTTGTTTAGCAGGCCTGGGCGGGCTCGAACCCGCCATCCTCAGTGTATGTGATGGGCACCCTACTCACTGAGCTACGGGGGGCCAAGCCTCATCATAAGGTCTTAATTTGTGTTCTCTGCAGTAGACTGAGGAGGAGGAGGAAGAGGAGAGGTTTTTGGTCTTGCTGTAGCATGGGTGGCAAAGGCGGAAGTAGCGGAGGTGGAAGGTGAGGCAGGAGATACAGGCAGGCTCGGTGAAACTTCATGGAATGCATGATAAGTTTATCTTTTTTGCTTTTTCATTTTGCAAATAATGTTTCTATATGGCACCAAACCTTCTTCCATTCTATGCTTTAGTTTCAGTGTCTGTCTCATAGAAGGGTCCAAATCTTAAAGAAGTGAAAAGCAGGCTTGACTAACCAAAAGCTTCTGCCAGATCGTTTAATGTTGATTTACTTTCTGTCACTGCTTCTTCCACTTCTTTCTCTGGCGGTGGTTTGGAAACATTTATCTCCATCAAGCTGTCTTCTGTTAATTCCTCGGTGTGGTGTCTGTAAACTTTTTAATTTCTCCAAAATCTGTATCTTGAAATTTTTGCCACTCACCCACCCCACCTTTTTGCCAAATTCACATTCTTTTTCATGATTTCCTTCATGGGTTCTTTCATAAAGTCATGCACAACATCTGGACAAAATTTCTCCCACAAGAATGTTGGCTTTCATGGCTTTTTCTATAACAGCGATGCCATCTTCAAGGGTATAATCCTTCCAGACTGTCTCTCTGTTAGGGTTCTATTTCATAGCATTGATAATCCTCTCCATAGAGAACTCTGTGTAAGTGGCTACCTGATATAGAGGCTGAATTAGAGATTTTTTTTTTTTTTGAGGCGGAGTCTCACTCTGTTGCCCTCGGTAGAGTGCTGTAGCGTCACAGCTCACAGCAACCTCAAACTCTTGGGCTCATGTGATTCTCTTGTCTCAGCCTCCCAAGTAGCTGGGACTACAGGCACCCACCACAACACCCCATTATTTTGAGAGATGGGGTTTCGCTCTGGATCAGGCAGTCTACTGGCCTCGGCCTCCCAGAATGCTAGGATTATAATATACTTTATTTTAAAATAAAGAACATTATTGGCAAAGTACTTCCTGACTTTAGAGACAAAGTATCAATGGAATTAATCCAGAAAAGGCGTTCTTATTGGCCGGACTTCTTAGAGTTTAACAAAAGACTGTCCGCTCATGTTCACCATTTCCCTTTGAGATTCAAGGGTTGGGAGCTTTCGAGATAAGGGCAGTTTTGATCACAAACCTGACTGCATTTGCACAAACCAACCAAGTTAGCCTATCTTTTTTTTTTTTGCCTTAAATCCTGGTGCTTGCTTCCATTCCTAATGTATGTGTTTGGGGGCATTTTCCCCCATCCCTGGAATAGGGCACTTCTGTCCATACTAAAAACCTGTTTAGTTAGATATTCTTTCTCCTTAGTGATTTTCTTAATGGCATCTGGGAATTCATCTGCTGCCTCTTGGTCAGTAAGTTCCTCCGCCTGTTACCTTGACATTTTTTAAGCCAACTCTTTTCTAAAATTATGGAACCATCCCTTGCTGACATAAGATTTTCCAGCTTTAGAGCCTTCAACTTCCTTTTGCTGTAAGTTATCATATAATGACTTTGGTTCTTCGTGCTTCACCTAAATTTATCAATTAAGTGCCTTTTTATGTAAACAGCATACAGGAAGAAAAATTCTATCATGATAAAGGAATGATTCATGGTCTTTAGAATCAATAATCATCTTGATGTTAGTTAGTTAGTTTGTTTGTTTGTTTTGTGGTTTTTGGCTAAGGCTGGGTTTGAACCCACCACCTCTGGCACATGGGGTTGGTGCCCTACTCCTCTGAGCCACAGATGCCACCCCTTGATGTTCGTTTATTAAATGGCTTTTTATACATCGTTAGTAAGAAAAATTTTTCCATGTAAAAGCCCAGTCCCTGTACTAATTAAGTTGTTAAAATTCTATATTCTAACATCTTCTGTTGCCATTGTATTAAATTCATTGTGCACCATTAATGTAACATAAAAATTCTGGGATATACTAATAAATACTATTCTAATAGTGATTAATCTAATCTTTTGTTAAAATATACCTTGGGTCTTATATTCCTAAAACCCCTGAAAGAGATACCTATTTCAAAGCCACAATATGTTAAAGAACCAAAATTAAAACAGAGCATGAACAGTTAACTATGATTTAACTAGGCATCTTTATTTTAATCAATAGAATACTTCATTTAGCTCAATGTTCAAAAAATATAAAAATCTGGGCTGTGAGCCATTTAGGTACCTAGAACAATTCACAATTGATTACCTAATTATTAGGTACTTACCGGATTATCAAAACAAATGCATACTGATATAAACAACCAACTTTTTTTTTTTTTCAGACAGTCTCACTACGTTGCCCTCAGTAGAAGTCCATGGCGTCACAGGTCACAGCAACCTCAAACTCTTGGGCCCAAGCAATTCTCTTGCTTCAGTCTCCTGAGCAGCTGGGACAACAGGCACCTGCCACAATGCCTGGCTATTTTTTCTTGCAATTATCATTGCTGTTTAGTAGGCCCGGGCTAGGCTCGAACCTGCCAGTTTTGGTGTATGTGGCCAGCACCCTACTCACTGAGCTACAGACACCGAGCCACAACCAAAATATTTTTAAATACTTTCCTTGCTATTTTCCATCTGTGTTTTAACAGCACTTAAACACACCAAGGACACGAATGATTTTCTGGTACTAACTCTCAGAGACATCCTCAAACACATCTAGTGTTCATTGTGATAAACACGTTCAATCCTTTTGGAAATGCTTCTTAAAGGAATAGGATATTTATAAGAAAATGAGCTAATTATAAAAGTATGCACTCTAGCTTATATAAAAATAGTTGTTTCTAGACTCCTTGAATGTAGAATGAATGTAAAATATTCTAATTTCATCTAAGATAATCATTTTAATGGATCCTAAATCCTGCATTAAAATAAATCTGCCTTGTCTGGAACAACATTTTTTTGTTGATAATATTTTTCATTGTTTGAAAATGAAGACTATATTTGAACTAATTCAAGAATTTCATATGAGTATCTCTTAGTTATTAAAGGTTTTTAATGAAAATTAGGTCTAATTGCCCCTGGCTTATGACTAAAGAACATAATTTATGAGATTAAAGTCACAGGCTACCTATATGGTATCAAGGCTTGAAATCTAGACTTGATATCCTATATAGAAGTTTCTTTTTACCTATTCTCTTTAAAACAGAGAATGTGATCAATTCCACATCAGTGAGAGTCCTGGGCCTACCTAAGGAACAATGAGAATCTATTTACTCATTAGCCATTGTCCATTTTGAGGACTAATCACACATCATTTGATTTTGAGAATTAATTATGCATCACTTCATATTTTCAAATGCATTTATTACCCTGGTAATTTCAGGACTCAATAGGGCTGCTTTCAAATTATACAGCGATGAATAGATAAGAGAAAAATTCAAATAAAATAGTTTAATGATCAACATGGTTCTTATCATATTTTAATTTTAAAAGACGGTTTTCAGCACACCACCACAAAAAATGATCAGTGCCATAGGCAGAGCTTCTAAAATTAAAACCCACAAGGTTGCTTTATAAAGTTGTTCAATGGTGGTCCAGTTTCACTGTGCCAATGATATTTATGTCATTTATGACATGAAAGAATCAAACAGATCCACGATTAAACCTGTTGGGACTTTATTAACTAAGTTTTAGAGATAAGGGCCAACATTTGCTTTGTAATTTTCTTTAAGACATAGTATTTTCACAGTCATTACAATGCCAAATGTCATCTTTAAGGATACCAACCAAGTGTAGATACTGCTTACAAATTTAATCACTTTTGTAGATAAATTGGACATTTATACTATTTAATTTAAATAAAGCCTATTACAGAATGCATCGTAAGAGTTATTTTCAATCACGTTTTAAACCATACTCCCTAGAATTAGAAAGAGATTATTACAATTATGAACATGATTGTATTTTCAAGTCGTATTAGCTAAATTGTTAAACGTGAGTTAGCTTCACATTTAGTGCTGTGTGACACTCTTAACAGTAGACAGGAGTTGCACGTTAAAGCTGGTTTGCAACACATACCAAGGATGTGCCACTTCTGCTGCCTAAAAGAGGGATAAGAAAAGGCATGACAAATCTGTACAGGAGACTTAAAAACCTTATCATACAATTGCAAATCAAATAAGAACAACAATAGAACTAACTAGTGGGAGGTTGTCCTCTTACCTTTCTTCTCAATCTAAATAAAAAAATATAGTCAAGTGAGCAAGTAAAGACCCCTCCACTTTACCAGCATAAGCAAGTATGGGAAATAGTTGCTTATGTGCTAACATACCATGGAATACTATGCAAAAGAAAGAAGGAGACTTTACCTCTTTCCTGTTTACATGGATGGAGCTGGGACATACTCTTCTTAGCAAAGTATCTCAAGAATGGAAGAAAAAGTATCCAATGTACTCAGCCCTACTATGAAACTAATTCCCACTCTATGTGGGAAATCATCATAGCAATTCAACATTAACTTTCCCTAGGAATTGTGTGCAGGTCTTCAGCCTAAACTGAAATGCCAAATGCATAAAAACAATATGTCAAATAATCACGCCATAGAAAAGGTGCTTAAACAAAGGATCTGCTTGTCTCTTAAGTAAATGGTCATTTGGACCAGCTCAGCAGTTAACATTACACCGTAAAAACAAGCATAATGTATGATTTAGATTATTTTAGAAGAATTCCAAAGACATGAGGAAAAGAAATAAGGAAACAAGAAAAGCTTCTATAAGCCAGTGTCTTCACACATACTACAGTGATCCCCATGTCTTTATTCCTGGAAAAATGAGACAACATTTCCAGAATAAAAAAGCTAACGACATCCTTAATAAGAAAGATGTGCTCACCTCTGTACATCCAGAAAACATGGTCCTTCCTCAGGGAGCTCTGGAGATCTCAGCTCAAAGTGGAACCCAGTCCCTGTCTATAAATCTTCACCAGGAGCCATACAGCCCCCTATGTATACGTGTGATGGGGCTGGCTAGTGAGTAGTGGACTAGCAAGCAATGGTCTGAACCACCAGACGAAAAATGTTACACTAAACACACACGTCATCAGGACCTCAGTAATAGACAAAGCTGCAGTGAAAACCTTGAGGCTGCAAGTAATCTGCTTGGCAAGAATTGGCCAAAGCAAATTAGATGGTCTAAACTGATACTTTGTTCTAAAAGCTGATTTAGTTGAAAATGAATATTCCTTTGTTACTGTTTTACTGGTAAATTTGATGTACTGCTGTCTTCATAGCTCGCTGTTCCCACCATCCACCTAACTGCCCAAAATAAAATCACACTGATTTCGTGAGAAGTTAGGAAAAATACATTTACAACAATTGAACATTCTTTGAAACAACTTTCATTTCTTGGCAAGACATTAAAATGCAGTCTGGCAAGCTTCACATCTTTTTAAAAACACCAAAATGCGCTCACAATCCAGGCCTTAATTTTATTATAATGTATTTCAAAAACAACATAATCGTGGATGAAAATAAAATACAGGCAAGCAAAAATGGAACATAATAGACAAATCCCACCTGCGGGAAAAAATGAACCAAGTAACTGAAACATGATGAAACTATATGATGTTTATCCAGGCAGATCCTTATTTATTTATACATATTCATGTATTTCTTAACCATGGTTTATGTACATAGTACAGGAAGTATCATACATTTAAATTGTTTCAACTTTACAATATGATAAATAGAAGAAATAAGGGCTAAAAGTTACTAAGAGTGAAAACATGTAGAAAAGTGAGAAATGGACAAATTAAGTTTGTAAAAGTACAAAAAAATTTTGGAGTTAAATGTTAAAAGTTTAAAGACAAATTTTTTTTAAAGTTTTAAAAAGTACATGAGAACTTAACAAAATTGATAGTAAGGAAAATATTTCATTGAGAGCCTTGCTTTTAACAAAATTGTCATTTAAAACAAGTTCTGCATCGACTTGCCCAAAGTCCAGATGTTTTTGACAATACATGTGCCACCAACAATTTATGACAGATATTAATATATATTCACAGGATCATTACATAAAATAATCATTAAAAGAAAAACCTAGCATCCTAGTTTCCAGTGGCTGCTGTAACAAATTACCATAAACTTGGTTGCTTAAAACAACAGAATTTTTTTTTATTAAACTCTGTTTTTTTATTGTTTTTATTATTAAATCATAGCTATGTACATTAGTGCAATCAAGGGGTACAATGTGCTGGTTTCATATACAATCTGAACTATTTTGATCAAATTGATTAACATAGCCTCCATGGCATTTCCTTAGTTATTATATGAAGACATTTGTATTCTGCATTTAGTAAGGTTCGCCTGTACCCTTCTAAGATGCACCGTAGGTATGGCCCCACCAATTACCTCCTTCCACCCCAACCTCACCTGTCCCCTCCCCTCCCTTGCCCCTTTTGAAAGGATGTTTGGAGAGTACTTAGAGATCTAAAAATAGTCCTGCCATTTGATCTTATAATTCCTTTACTCGGTATATACCCAGAAGACCAAAAATCACATTATAACAAAGACATCTGTACCAGAATGTTCATTGCAGCCCAATTCAGAATTGCTAAGTCGTGGAAGAAGCCCAAGTGCCCATCGACCCTCAAATGGATTAAATTGTGGTACATGTATACCATGGAATACTATGCAGCCTTAAAGAAAGATGGAGACTTTACCCCTTTCATGTTTACATGGATAGAGCTGAAACATGTTCTTCCTAGCAAAGTATCT